>JACXGI010003855.1:13773-31486 GCA_016801175.1 Esox masquinongy
TGTGTGTGTGTGTGTGTGTGTATGAGAACTCTAAACCAACCAGTCATGTATGTGTGTGTGTGTGTCTGTTGCAGCTCGGGCATAAAGAGGTTGTCCTATGCCGAGGATGAGTTTGGTTCCCCTCCAAATAAGCTGGTCAGAACGGACGAGCCCAAGAAAGGTCTGAGTGTGTTTATCTATTTTTGTGTGTGTGTATGTGTGTGTGTGTGCGTGTGTGTGTATTTTTGTGTGTTGCGTGTGTGTTGTGTATATACGCTGCTGATAAGAGACACTGTTTTCCGTTCTCCCTGGTATGAGAACAGAGAGAAGGGAAGTCTAGGGAGGAAGGAGGTGTGTGTGTGTGTTATGACCTGAACATAGATGTGAGACAGGTTATTTCTTTTGTACACATGTTGTATTGTTTCTCAACCAACGCACAACACATTCTCATGTCCTTCTTTACGAATCTCACTTAAGGACACAATCTTCTCAGCGCCAACACACACATGCATGTGCCCACTCAGCGCCAACACACACATGCATGTGCCCACTCAGCGCCAACAGACACATGCATGTGCCCACTCAGCGCTAACACACACATGCATGTGCCCACTCAGTGTCCCCACAGCAGGAAGTCCCTGTCATGGAGTTAGCAGGGTCTTGGAGATCTGCCCAGAAGGTAGACATGAATATGATCGGTTGACTCAATGGAAAAGGCAGAGCTTGCATTTGAAAACTCCATTGTGCCACTTGTACGCGGTAAATATTTCTCTTTACGGTCAGTTCCTGGAGGACACAGCTCTTCCCAGCCCATTTAAGAAAAAAACAGTTCTATTTAGAGCACATCTATTCTTACTGGAATCATGGAGTTACTGTGGATGATCATAATAGAGTGATTGTGGGGGGCAGTGTTGTGAGTGGGGGTAGAGTGGTGAGTGGGGGTAGAGTGGTGAGTGGGGGTAGAGTGGTGAGTGGGGGAAGTTCCAGTTCAGGCCTCTCTGAGCAGTGTCCTGCCTGGCACAAGATCACAGACTGGGGCTCCGCCAGGCTTCTTGCTGACCGGAAGGTCTGGGAAGAGAATGGCAGACAAGTCATTTCTGGTCAGTAGATAATTTCTTGAGTTTTTTGGTCTGGTGGCGACTTCCCAGACGTGAGCGTCCTGGCAGGGGTGGCACAGGCCTGGCAGCAAGGTCGTCAGGGAGGCGGTAGCCGGGAGGTCATAGGGCTTTTGGTTGGTTGTAAGTCATTGTGGTTTGGGTGTTGGGTGGCTGTGTGTATGTACATGTGTGTGTTTGTTTATACATGTGTGTTACTGTCCCAAATCCAATAGAACACTGTGTGAGGTGGGGTCTCAGAAACACAGTGAACCGCTCCAAAGCCACATGAAGGTCTCGTCACCGACCAGGCTGCTTACAGAGACATCCGACTCTGCCAACACATCTCTGGCTGATTTGTGGGGGTGACACCTACAATGACTTTGGCTTTTGCAAAACCAAGCCCCATTTGAGTTTTTTTAGATGGAGGTCAGCATTTGTGTGTGTGTGTGTGTGTGTGTGTGTGTGTGTGTGCACATGCTTGTGAGTGTGTAATCAGTTGGTCTCACTGCCACCCTGCTCTCCACTGTGTAGTTCTGCTGTATGTGCGTAAGGAGGCCGAGGAGGTGTTTGATGCTGTCATGCTGAAGAACCCAACGTTGAAAGGCCTGGTGGAAGCAGTAAGTCAAATCTTTATAGTTATAACACAGTAACAAAGCAGTTTGTGACCCCTAGTTAATAGTCATTGTATGTGGCTCATGCAGGAATCAAACTGACAACCCTTGGGATGGCCTAAGCGTGCTGGGGTGTCATGAGGACATTCAGGGGGATCACTGGGGACACAAGTGTCTGTTAGCAGAGGCTGTCTGGTGACATCACTCTGGGGACACCAGTGGGGGTAGTCCTGTTTGTCACACTTCCTGCTTCCACACACTGCTACCCTGTCAGCCGGCAGTCACCCCCCCACTATATCACAGTCCATCCATCTCTCTCAATCACCCCCCCACAGTCCTCTCTCTATCACCTCCCACTATATCACAGTCCATCCATCTCTCTTAGTCACCCCCCCACTATATCACAGTCCATCCATCTCTCTTAGTCACCCCCCCACTATATCACAGTCCATCCATCTCTCTCAATCACCCCCGATTATATCACAGTCCTCTCAAGAAAGACAGAGAGATTAAACAGATGCGATGAGAAAAGTGGAGTGGGGAGGAAAGAGAATGAGCGGAAAAGATGAGGAGAGAGAACAGCAATGGGGAGAGAGAGAAATGACCTCAATTTGTTTCCTTGAGATGAAGGACTAATGGAGGAAAAGGGAAAGGAGGAGGCTCACTAAGGACAGAAGCAGAGCCACATGTAGCATCTCTTGTTCTCAGTGAAGACAGTCATCCTTCCCTTTACATGGGGGGTTGTGGGGGTTCTGTCAGGGGGGGTCTGTCTGTCTGATGTAGAGCACTATTGTCGCATTCCATGTCTCATCCCATGTCTCATCCCATGGGTCATCCCATGTGTCATCCCATGTCTCATTTCATGTGTCATCCCATGTCTCTTCCCATGTGTCAACCCTTGTCTCATCCCATGTCTCATTCCATGTCTCATCTCATGTCTTTTCCCAAGTGACATCCCTTGTTTCATCCCATGTCTCATTCCATGTCTCTTCCCATGTATCATCCCATGTCTCATTCCATGTCTCATCCCATGTGTCAACAATTGTTTCATCCCATGTCTCATCCATTCATTTCTAGTGTCTTCTGTGAAAAGAGATTAATGTACAATAAGCCTTTGTCGCTCTGCTTCTTCTAGATCTCAGAGAAATACAGCGTGCCACTTGAGAAAATGGGGAAAGTTTACAAGAAATGCAAAAAAGGGTAAGTTGGAATGCCAACATGAATCAATAAAATTACCAATCAGAAAATATGTTACTGATTAATTAATATATGACACTGTGAATAGAAACAAACAAAACTGATTATATTTCTATGCAGTTGACATCCCTACCTATTCCTTTACTAGGATATTAGTCAACATGGATGACAACATCATCAAGCACTACTCCAACGAAGACACCTTCCATATCTCTATGGAGGAGATAGCAGGCATGTACAAACTCACCCTGACTGAAATCTGATTGGCCCAAAGGGAGGGGTGTGGAGTGACTGACAGCATCAACGGCCAGTCCCCACCCAGAGTATCTTGTAAATACGTGGGGTTTACACATGGCTTTGGCTCAGGCTGAATACAGACAGGATGTCTCGGACACTTTTGGCCAAATCTCCAGTCCAATAGGCAGGTCCCAGAACTGTTGTTATTATGAGACGGTCATCAGAACTGAGACCTGTGTGATGGATAAAGTACCTCCTTGCATGTGACAGTACAAAACCAATACTTTTATATGATGATGACATTGTGATAACTGCTTTATGTATACTTTTGATAAATGTTTCATGCTTTTGTATATAAGAACCTCTTTGCTGTGTGACAAGTGTTGTTTGTCACGGCACACATCGTGTGTGGCATTTCTGTGTGGCTGTACCTCATGTTATGCAAACAAAGCTTCCTCTCAATAACTTTGTGTTTTCATGGTGCACTGCTTTTAGAGTTAGCGTTAGCATCATTAGCAGATTGGTTGGGGGTATATTTCCTTTAAGCCTGGTCTCACGTGTTGGCCCTGTCCTGCCAACTCCTACGCAAAGGATCAGGCCAAAATGGCAAGACAGGGCGAACACAATGGAGACCTAGCTATCCTTAAATTAAGACTTGCTATGCGAAATGTGTATTTTAAACAGAGGGGATTGAGTGGCTTGGCCGGCTCATTGTATTGTTACTAAACATCCTGGCAGTATTTAGTATGTTTGTACACTACAACCTTCCAGAGTCTGGCAGTTTCAGTATATGTCAGTACTGTATGTGGATTTCTGTACAGAATCAAGAGCAGAGATTTCCCCTTATACTGCTTTGGCCCTTTCATAAGTATTACATGTAAAAACAATAACAATTAAAAAGATATCAGCCCTTTTTTCACTTGGCTTTGGATGGATAGGTTTCAGAACAGGTTGCAAACTCACAACAAAATAGATCTGAGAATGTTTATTAGTGCATCGGAAGTGCGATAAGTCTGATATCTAAGCTTAAATGCATTCAAATAGACAGATATTCCCTTTGACTTTTTGTGCACATATCAGTAATGATGTAATAGCATGAAATGTGTGGACATTTGAAAATGTTATAAATATGGGTCCTTATGGAACTTCACAACTAATGTTTTGTACCAGAGTACTTAATGTGTATATATTTATTAAGAGAATGGGAAAGGGGTGTTGTTGTTGTTTTTTACCATATATACATACAGTACCAAGCAGAACATTACTACAACTCCTAATATAGTGTTTTTATATGAAATTGTTATCTAACCTAGTATTTACAGTAGGTAACGGTGTGTCAAGGCACAGTTTAAATATACTAACACGTCTTTATTTTTTAAACACTATGAAGTTTGTCCTGAGACGGTTACATTTTGACTATTCTGTCATGTAAAATATAGCATTCGACATGAAATAAAAATGCTACATAAGCTTTTATAGTTGTTGTGTGTCTTGGTGTCGGATAACTCAAATGTCACCTAATTCCTTCCGTAGTACTTCTGACTAAAGCCCTGTGAGACTGTATTGGGAATAGGGCTCCATGTGCTCCACATATGATGCTATCTGCGTACAGCCTCAGTGTTGAGGCATCAGTTACACCCCGTCTGCCCCAGAGCAAACGCTGCCATGGTTGGAGCCCCAGTCTTCACAGGTCCATATGTCTGGGCTACAAACCCAAAGCCCTACTGACAGTGTTGAGGCATCGGTGACACCTCGTCTGCCCCAGAGCAAATGCTGCCATGGTTGGGGCCCCAGTCTTCACAGGTCCATATGTCTGGGCTACAAACCCAAAGCCCTACTGACAGGAAACAGGCAGGAACACACAGCCTCGCTCGCCAGTCGCCACATTGCCTTCGAAAACATGCCGATATCCTCAAATGGCCCTGCCATCTTGGCAAAAGTATCTCTCCATCTGCCTGTCCCCACAACAGATATAGCGGTAAGTCATTTTTGGTACATTTAGACCAATCACACTGGCTTATATTTGAGTACAAAAGCATAATTTTCAGGAACGTGTAGAAGAGAAATATGTCTCTGCAGTAAAACAGCTAGTCGCAGTACTGCTAATGTGACAGTTGTAATGTAAAACAGCTAGGCACAGTTCTGCTAATTTGACAGTTGTAATGTAAAACAGCAAGTCACAGTCCTAGTATTGTGACTGTTGTTAATGCATCAACATTGCTAGGATGTATGAGAAAATCTTGCTTCATCTAAAGAAATGCCTTTCTATTGGTAGTCATTGTGCGGCTTACATACTATGTGCAGTTTTCAGGGGCTCATAATATTTGGGGGCCTTTGACATTAAAACATTTGAAAACCAATGGCCTGATGTTACAAAGTGGTCCATTGGACCCTAGAACCTTATTTGGTACACCTTACAGGAAGACAGAAATTCCTAAATAGATGTGGATATGAATGTGATTGGCCTGTTATTACCAAAGCATGATTCTTAAAAATATTTTCTGGGGTTGAATGTATAAAGAGTGGAGCTATTCAGCCATGGCTGAGACACTAACTGAGATTCCTCAGTATGGAGATAAAAGGAGAGTCTACAGAGGTAGTTATACTTTAACCGCTAAGCCTTCTGCTCTCATCTCCCTCCCTCTCTTCCTGGCACAGGCCGATACTCGAGAAGAAAGAAGAGACAACCTCCTTTAAAGTCCTTACTGAGTGGGGTCCATAGACCCTGTCCTCAGGAAGTAATTGTTGACTGAGCTTTCGCGTAAATTGTTGCTTAGCAACCCGAGTGGCATTTTATCTGAATATCCTGGTTTTCTACCAGGCAACACGTAGGTTTGAGTTGAGATGATATTCAAATTTTAAAAGGGCCCATCATGTGTACGGTATGTGGGTTATTCATATCTAAAACGGCCCCATCATGTGTACAGTATGTGGGTTATTCATATTTACAAAGGGCCCACCATGTGAAAGCTATGTGGGTTATTCATATTTACAAAGGCCCCATCATGGGTACAGTATGTGGGTTATTCATATTTACAAAGGCCCCATCATGGGTACAATATGTGGGTTATTCATATTTACAAAGTCCCCATCATGGGTACAGTATGTGGGTTAATCATATTTACAAAGGGCCCACCATGTGTACATTATGTGGGTTATTCGTATTGACAAAGGGCCCATCATGTTTACAGTATGTGGGTTATTCATATTCAAAAAGGCCCCATCGTGTGTACAGTATGTGGGTTATTCATATTTACAAAGGACCCACCATGTGCACAGTATGTGAGTTATTCTTATTTACAGAGGGACCACCATGTGTATTGTATGTGGGTAATTCATATTTAAAAAGGGCCCATCATGTGTACTGTGCAGTATGTGGGTTATTTATATTTAAAAAGGGCCGATTATGTGTAAAGTATGTGGGTTATTCATATTTAAATGTGTAACTTTGTAATTTTATTAATAACTTTATGTCAGGGTTTTCAGTTCAGATTATTGGAAAATAGAGCCAATGTCTTTGCCAAAACCATTGATTGTTTCAATTTATTGGGTTTATAACTGGAGTAATCTACCATGGGAACTCCTAGTGAAAGCATGAGTGCATAGGATGTTTAATTGTTGGGCCATGACAGTAAGAAAGATTTTTGACCTCAAACACTTCTATTATCATTAGTCATGTTTCTGTTTAAGTCTGCATGTCTGTGCTAGATTTATGATAGGAGTCTATTCAGCTAAACAGTTTTATAATGTTGTTTAGTATCCTCATGTGTGGACTCATTGTGAGGACAACTGACTCAGTGACAAGTCTTCATTAATGATCGGTTGTTTTTTTTCTCAAAACACCATTATGGTAAATACCGCACTGGTACACAAGTCACAATTAACAACACTGGTTGAAATACAGCTGGGAATTGGTGACTAATGTGGAAAGAATTGTGTTATTGCTAAACCGATGCTCTCTCTTTACATAGACGTCACTACAGTATACAATATAGTACAGATGTCATGGCTTAATTTGAGCCAATTTGCTAGAACATGAAAATAATCCTACACACATAAAATTTGAGTGTTTATACATATACATTTTGCAACCTTTTTTTTATTTTCTGCCGTTCAGGAAAGATCCTACAGCAACAAAATTATAAAATTAAGACACAGAATACATCTCTCAGGCTGTTATTCCACAATTCAAGACATAGACAAGGCCCCTTCAGTTCTTTTTTTAGTCCTGTTTGATGTAGTACAGATATAAGAGATGGCACAACTGAGTACATCTTCCCACTTACGAGGCAAACTCACCCTCCTCTTACCTTATATCATTACTGTTTTATGTTTCACATGAAAATGTACAATATTTCACTCATGGTCATTTGACCAACAAAGCACTTGAAACCTCAAATGAAAAATATTTGATTTACATTTCAAACCTTGTCATGGAAAACCCCCAACTATTCCTACTCATTGTTGATCTGTGTCTTGGATCCTGAAGCCCAGCTTTAAGCTCTGTGCCCTGGGGTAAAAAAGAGAGTCTGTCACACACAGACTCATACACAAAAAACACTATCTCACACCCCGCCCCACACACACACACACACACACACACACAAACACACAACTGAACACAGGAAGAGGCCCAGTGTTTCAATCTATGAGACTAACTAACTTGGGCCTCTGTCTGACCCATATCCTCAGTATCTGTCAGCCAATCACAGAGTGTCAATATGCAGCACGTGTGCCTCATGGACCTTTTCACAGTGACGCAGAGATCCATAGGAGACATTGCTGGACTTCTTGGAAAAGGATCTTTGTCAAAGATGGTCTCTTTGCAGAATGAGATCTGAAGAAGGTCTGAATGTATGTTTAGCAGATGAGCATGTTTGGAATATAACCAGGATGGATTTGTAGATGCAGTACTGGAACTAGTGTCACCATGTCATCAACTGTGTCCTGTTCACTTGGAGGTGTGGTTCTTTCATTTGGATACTTATAATTACTGCTAACTAGAATCACATATTCAAGTCAGATGAGAATGCCTAATAATTTGCCGTCAAATATGCTTTAAAGTGATCTTGACTTTTTTAACTAATGGACAAAGAAACAGAATAAGGGCCACTATTTAACAACAGAAATACACACACGCAAAGAGATAGCCTGTACATCTATAAAAATCATGGGAAAATAAAATCAACATTAGTCAAAACTGACTGACATCGAAAAACAACCCAGACTAACAGCTTGTCAACGACGTAAAAGGAAGTAGGACAACTAATCCCCCACCTCTGCCAGGCTTGGCACCGTGGGTGTCACCCACTAGTCAGGTTGACTGGTTCATGCCAACTGTCACAGTGACCTGGCAGGAGGGCATGTGGATGTGTGTCGCTCAGTGACATGGTTCACTCTGTCCACTGCTGGTGTCCTTTCACCCAGATTGCAACCACCTGTGAGGACGATGATCTTTGTCATGGCCGTCTGTCAGGGTGACGTGTCACCGAGGTATTTTAGGCAGGTTCGTTTGGAACGTTGTGGCCTCATTCCTGGTATGGCTTCTATTAGGGGAGGAGGGACAGACACACCCACAGACACATTACAGGGGTGGGATCAGCGATTCTCATTGCTGTCTGTCAGAGCAGATATACTCAGGGCAGGTGAAGACGGGCGTGTATGTAGAGGTGGACAGCTGTGTCTGCTTGTGTATGCTTCCTGGAGACCACGGCCAACTGCAGAAACCAGAGCTGGGCCTCTACTTCTGACCTTTGAACTAGATACTGACAACAGGTCTGATAATGTCAGAGGCATTAAATTCAAACTATGAAAATAATAATAATAATAATAAAGTGTATTGGTTTAAGTATCCATGCAGGTGTGTCTATGAGATCAACTTCACCTCAGAAGTAGTTTGTTATAATGCTTTAAAGCATGAATCACACTGAGGGCACCTTGTCCCTGTTCAATCCAAGCATTTGATCATTATCTCAATGTTACAACCAAAACTAAATTCGTATTAGTTTGTTACATCATACTAGCTGATTGTACCCAACCATCTGTTACGGCGAGGAGTCTTGACAAATCCAAACATGTTTGTTATGGTTAATTGCCATTATTTTGTGTATAGTCAGCAACATTGTGGATAACACCCTCCTGTGGGAATGGCTTTTATTCTTCATGACACTGCATCCCTGCCTGAAGGGTCTGCATATTAGGGCTTGTGGTTGGCTGGGAGCGACTAACAGCCATGGGGATATATTTAACTCTTGCGAGGCGACTCCCCTCAACTCCCCTTTCCTGTGTGCCCTCTTGGAAGTTCTGGAGCGAAGGAGTTGTCAGGCAAGGGCTGACCAGGTATGAGCCTAGATATAACCAGCGGCAACCTTTCCTCTAGATTCCGTGTTGGTCGAGTTCATGTGTTCTGCCCCACTTATATCACACACAGTTTCTGCCTCTTCTGCCTCCTCAGCCCTCCCTCCTCACCTCTCACTGCTGTTTGTGCCTCCCCAGCCCTCCCTCCTCACCTCTCACTGCTGTTTGTGCCTCCCCAGCCCTCCCTCCCCAGCCCTCCTCACCTCTCACTGCTGCTGTCACTGGTCTGTGTTGCACAACCAAGCTCAGCTCAGCCCTTCTGCCTGAGGTCATGGTTATGTGACTCACAGCGGGGCTTGGCCTCACCGACCTCTCCTGCCACGCCAGACGGGCACACCTTCCCCACTCTCATTGGCCGGGCGGGCACACCTGCCCCACTCTCATTGGCCGGGCGGGCACACCTGCACCACTCTCATTGGCCGGACGGGCACACCGGCACCATTCTCATTGGCCGGGTGGGCACACCTGCACCATTCTCATTGGCCGGGTGGGCACACCTGCACCATTCTCATTGGCCGGGTGGCCACACCTGCACCATTCTCAATGGCTGTAAGGCACATCTCATTGGCCATAGGACAGGCTTAGGAAGGGACTGTTTAGGTGGGGGAAAAAACGATAGATTTAGCTGCAGAGAGAATAAAGATGACAAGTTTAATTTGAAACTTCTCAGACGTTCAGAAAATTTGAGTCTTTGCAAATTGTTTGTCAGATATCTGTGATTAAAATGTACATAGAAAACTGCAGTTGCAAAGCGTTGAAATACACTAGTGTCTTCGATTTAGATACAGCATGTTAAAATGACAACATTTTATATAGGCCTAATAGACAATTTAATAAATGATGTACTTATAACAACAAACAATAAATATAAGAAATATAAGTTGTGGTTTCAAGCTAGGCATAGCTCTGGACTCTACATTTCATTCCACAAGAGCATAGCTGTAACTGTCTGCCACAATTTAAATTGTACATCTCAGTGGTATTACACAGCAAAATATGAGTCAGTTGTTGCAATAATTGTATGTCTCTGCATGTATTTCTCAGAATTGCATGTCCCATATTTAAATGAGTGCTGGCCTACATCTCACAAATGTTGCATTATCAGAATTGCTTATTTAAATACATAAGAACTGTATGTGTATGGAAACTTCATTTGGTATCTATGGACAAAACCATAGATGTGATTAATGATGACAAGCTCTAACCAAGAATTCCTTGAAAGAAAATCGAGGTCAAAATCATATCCCATATTGGTCTGAGTCTAAAAAACATGAATTTAATTTAAATATGACCCAAGTGTTTATAATACTTTGGGATGTTGAATTTTCTATATTATTTAGAACAATAGTTTGATGTTATAAGCTTAGTCTTTAAAAACAGAAGTATACAAATAAAATGTAACATATTCTAAAAATGTATAAGTCACATAGCTACTGAAAATAGCAATAAGAAAATACATTTTATAACAGAACATGAACGTTATCAGTGTCTGAAACCATGTTGTGAAATATTCAAGTGCTTAACTATATCATTTTGTTTATTGTACGTAAATCCAAAGGCACGATCGTTTTAATTGCATTTCACAAGCCCCACTTCGAAATTCAGCTGACAAGCTACTCTGTAAAAAAATACCATTAATCGACCGACGCAAAAAGCTATATATATATCCTGTTATAAAAGAGTACGTTAAAAACCCATGTGAAACTCCGAATTCGCTTGGGTCGCAATCGACACTACGACCTTTCGCCTAGTTTTCAGACTTGAGGTTCATCGGGTTCTTTCTGACACCGATGACTCCCCTCGCACGCCCACCAACAGCCACGCACCCCATTTCCTCCAATCGTGCTGCGACCATGCACTGATCACGCGTTGTCTCGGATGCCATTGGCTCATTTCTCACACACATTTGTTTTTCATTGGTGGCATTTTGCCACCCGCCTGTGTGTTGTGAATTTGTTTTCCTTTTTTTCTCCTCATGTTACACAGCTGAGAGAGAACCTAGAGAAAACCGATTTGAATTGCCAGTCTCAACTGAGCGGGCGGAGTGGCACCGCGTCTTTGTTCAATATCGGCTTGACACAACTGAAATAAAATAATACCTCAACAATGCCTTCGCCACAGTTTCCCGGAATGGAAGTCTCATGTCTGGTAAGAAAGCGATTTGTTTTTAAATATCTGTATTTATTATTATTTAATGTTACTATCCGTGTTTTATTTCAACGCACAGCATTTAAAGAATAGGCTATTGACTGTTTTTGTTGTTGCTAGTCACGGCAGTCTGTTGGTATACAATTGGTTATTGAATCCTCCCCTAATAGTTAAAAAATAAAAAAAATAAAACGTGTATTAATAAAATAACATCACCTTTTGATAACCGGGTACGCTTATAGTGTTATTTAGCCTTGGTGGCCTACTCTTTCACTATTATTTGACTGTCTTGGGAGCGGCCATAGGTTCATTGATGTCAGCTAGACATGGCACTTCCTGATGGTGAATTCACATAGTGAATGACATCCCCTGAGCATGGGGGTCTCACATGGCTAGTGGTAGGGAGACGTCACTAGGTGGTCTATATTTGGCAGTGGGAGGTGGCTTGGTGCCTAGCCTAGGGCAGATTGGGTGTAGTCTCTAAAGCCTACTCCCTCAGCCCTCTGATGGACAGTCGGTCATGTGACAGACCTTGGTACTTGAACATTAAGTTAATGACTGGTGGGAATTGAACGTCACACTTTTGTTTGATGTCATTTTGGTTGTTTCCCACAGTAAAGCTGTATGACCAGTCAAGCATTGTGGCCTTGATTGGGTGTCTCTTACACGTTTCCCAGTTTGGTGTTGATTCGTTCCCAGGGTGACTCACCAGCCTTCGATTCAACAGTATGGTGCCATCATCAGACCTGTGGTCTTTCATTTCTTCCTTTCTTTGTTCTCCTCTCCAGGGGAATGGGATAGCGATAGACCGGTGTGGCTCCTATCTGAAGAGGAAAAGACATAACAGTGAGCAGTTGTCTACTACCTGCAGTCTGGAGTACACAGATTTAGAGGCTGCTGAGGTTCTGGTCTGCATGAGTTCTTGGGGCCAGCACCGCCCAAACCCCTTCAAACCCAGGCCGTTGACTCCCGCCTCAGACTCCTGCGACTCCATCCTGGCTCCAGACCCACCAGAGCCCCACAAGGACTTTGTCTCACTCTCCTCCCTGGTAAGAGTCTTTGGGAGACCATTATCACCATGCATCCCAAAGTAGTGTTTTTTAAACTTTGTAAACCAGCGAGGAGAGAGTCCTTATCTCAGGTTGATGTGTTTGCTGAAAACATTGTGATTGGTTTATAAGGGTTAGAAGGTTTATGGGGGTTTGCTTCACAGCTGGCAGTTAGGAGATAAGGCCATGGGGCAGGACAGGCGATTTGAACTTCTCCCAGTGCTCATCTCTCTCCACTGCCAGTTGTAAAAATCTCTGTTTTACAGCCACCCAGCTCTAAGTAGTCATTAGTCTAGTGTTTATGCTGGTACGTGCCTTTCTGTAGCCACTTATCTCTCTCAACAGCTGCATTAAACCTACATTTTGAAACAGGCCACACCCAAACTGACAGCAAGGAGGAGACAGGAAATGGTGGAGAGTTTCTGAGTCAGGGCATAGGTCGCACCGCATGGGGCATCCAGTCGAGGGCTGTAGATGGTCACTGTTCTACTTCCTGGTACAGCACACACACTCATTCTGTCTTCTTCTGTCCTTTGGTTTCCAGTGTATGACTCCTCCACACAGCCCCAGCTTTGCAGAGACCTCTACCAGCACCTCCCCTTTGAGCAGGCCCAGCTCCAGCCTGTCTGCAGGGATCTGTGGGGTCCCACAGCCATCCATGGCGTCCATCGCCAAGATCCCAGCACCCTGTCGAGCCATGGCCACCAGTGTCATCCGTCACACTGCCGACACCCAGCCCTACCAGCACATTCCAGCCTCCCCCACAGAGCAGCCCAGACCCTGTTCACAGCACACAGTGAAGACTGAACCGAGCACACCGCCATCGGCCCCCTTCACACCCAGCCCAGCCCTGTCCTCCTGTAAGGAGGCGCCAGTCAAGTCTGAGAATGACGAGCATCAGACTATCCACTGTAAGGTGAACGGCCCTCCAGCTAATGCCCCAGCTCAAAACAGCTCTCCACTCCGCCTCTCCCCATCCCCCAACTCCAGTCCTCCAATAATTTGCCAAATGTTCCCGGTGAGCAACAAATCAGGTGTGATCTCGGCGTTCATCCAGGGCCCGATGCAGACCTCGGCAAGTCCCATGTCCATCCTGCCCCAGCCTGGCCCTCCAGGAGCCCTGCAGCAGCCCTTCCTCATGGGTCAGGGGACGGTCATGCTGGTCCTCCCCCAGGCCAGCGTCTCTCAGGCCCCCCACTGCTCCCCACAGACAGTCATGACCCTGGGGCACACCAAGCTTCTACCTCTGGCCCCTGCTCCGGTATACCTGCCAACCGGGCCCTGCGGCGCCACCAAGATGGACTTCTCACGCCGGAGAAACTATGTGTGCAACTTCCCTGGCTGCAGGAAGACCTACTTCAAGAGCTCCCACCTGAAAGCACACCTCCGAACACACACAGGTAAGTGTTCACAGTGCTTTATGGGTGTGAGAAAACATTTGACATTGTGCGATATTGAGTCACAAGTCTAACTGAAGCGTGTGTGGTCATTCTTGTGACTGGAAGCGTGTGTGGTCATTCTTGTGACTGGAAGCGTGTGTGGTCATTCTTGTGACTGGAAGCGTGTGTGGTCATTCATGTGACTGGAAGCGTGTTGGTTTGCTGGTGACTACATAACAATGACTCGCTCACTGACTCTCTGTCTCTCAGGTGAGAAGCCCTTCAGCTGCAGTTGGGATGGCTGCGACAAGAAGTTTGCACGCTCTGATGAGCTGTCACGCCACCGCCGGACCCACACAGGTGAGAAGAAGTTTGTGTGTCCTGTGTGTGACCGACGGTTCATGCGGAGCGACCACCTGACCAAACACGCCCGCCGTCACATGACCACGAAGAAGATCCCCTCCTGGCAGGCTGAGGTCCGCAGCCTCAACAAAGTGGCCGCTCCCAAGCCACTGCCGTCAAAACCGGCGCCATTGTCTGTCAGTGTGCTGGTACCTGCCTCAAACTAAACTCCGTTCATGCCACCCCTTAGTGACTTCATATCCAACCCCAATGCTAGGACAGGGATGGGGCAGCCAAGCACACACGGCTGCCATTTTACTCATGGAAATGTCTGCGGACAGGCACTGTACTCTTCCTCTACTGCTCATTTGTACATCTTTTTCTTTTTGCAAAAGCTTTTTTTTTTTACTTTTCAGATATTTTACAAAATTGTATGTCTGTATGCACTCTGCCAAAGCCTTTGTAATGAACTTTGTCTTACACATTTCATCCATCTTTTTTGTTTGTATATTTGTACATAATCTTTGTGGATGTATTGTGCTTGTATTGTATTCTGAACTGCATTTATTAATTTGGGAAAATGTAATGTGTAAAACAATCTAAATGGATAGTAATCTACTGTGATAATTACCTATTCTAACTTTTCATATTATTTAATACACATTTGTAATAAAGAAAAAAATTATTAACCGGTGTGGGTTCAATTTCAAACCCTCCAGATGCCTTAAGCATAACTTCTGAAAAGAACTATATGGTATTTTTATTGAGAACAACATGATAAATCAGAGCGGCACACAATCCCTCTCCGTGCTGTGTGTCAGAGGTAGAGATAGGGGCTGGCTGACCATATCCTGCATGAGTCAGTGGGTTTGTGTGACTGGCAGCTGGAACACTTCCTGCTAAATATGCTGACAATCCTCAGGACCGGCTCACATCCTGTTGTCTTAGTGGAATATGCTGGGTTAGGGGACATTTTGTCCCATCACCAGCTCTAATGTAACCTATGATATAAAGAATTAATATCCTGTTCTCAGAGCCTGGTCACTTGGTGTATGCCCAGTGAAAGTGGCAAAACATGTCACAGTTATAATTATTAGGTTACATTACATTGTTGCTAATGTTGTTAGGTTCTGGACTGATTTAATATTACCCTGTAAGTCTAATGAACTTTTTCAGTTTAATGTAAACAGCTCGTGGTCCAGGCGTCCTTCTGGGTTGGGAATTCAATTTTACATGTTCATCAAATGCCTGTTTTTCTCTTTTACCACTACTTGTTGTTCCACACCCGGTAACAACTGTCCTCCAATCAGATTGTGTGAAAAAACTGTAGAAGGGTGCGACCAATAGGGTGGGTTCCTGAAAACCCGCCCCTTTGCCTTACTGACCGATATACAGAATAATGGCTTCTCTGGGTTGATCGGTTCATTTTATCTGATGCTGTGTCTAACAGTGACACCTTCTGGACATAAAACATAATCTTGCTCTTATCTGATGTCCTCAAGACCAACTGCAAAACATCCCCCTCCTTACTAATTTCTTCCCTTCCTATTTCATCAAATTAAATGTCTCAAATTAAAATGTGTCTTGCCATAGACCATTGAAGATTGTGGCCAGTTTTCCTTATAGGCATCAGTTCCAAGGCCTACTTTTTCCCACTCTGCTTTCAAAACCAACAAGTGAATGCCGGTTAGGTCACGCTCGTTTACCCGACAACTCAGATTAGCTTTGCCTGAGCCCCAGCCGCCAATGGGAGTTTCTTGACCACACTGAGACCAGTAAATCCATGCTTTCTATTTGCATCTCTCATGGGTCTTTACATGCACTTGTCAGCCTAGTAGCACAGTCTCCAACCTAGAATGTGGTGGTCAGCTTGGTGCAGTTTATTATCACCACAGAGCGCTGTACCGGAGATGTACATACCATCAAATTAAAGCTGACAGTTTGCAATGTAATCTTAGTCACTGTTTCATTCAAAAAAACAATGTGCTGGAGTACAGACCCAAGACAACAATACGTGTGTCACTGTCCAAATACTTCTGAACTGCACTCCAGGCCTGTGTTGTTGTCGCAATTAAAATAACAGACCTTCTGTTTTCAGAAGAGACTAATTTAATACCCATGATAGTATTTTTCCGGTGGACTGAATAACCTCGACATTGTTGTGGAAGAAGCTCATTTTGAAGTGTTATGCTCATTGAAAGCTTCCTGAAGCTCTTTGCTGACGAGATCTCAACATACCACGTCTTTGTTCCACGTCTGAACAGCCTTGGGTATCATTGCAGACCTGCATATGCTACTTGGTAGTCTCTACTACTATACTCACGGGCAGACAATGCATGGCCTTCAAAATGTAGTCTAAAACCGAGGCAAAGCACCTAGCAAGGCACTGCGCGCTGACAATGCAAAAGGCGTTCTGGTGGAATCTACCAGATGCCTCACAAATGTAGGATTAGGCTATAAGAAGTTTCAATGTGGAAATAAATTCCCAAATCTGACCAATGTACAGTGGATATAAGAAGTCTACACACCCCTGTTACAATGCCAGGTTTTTGTGATGTAAAAGAATGAGACAAAGATAAATCATGTCAGAACTTTTTCCACTCTTAATGTGACCTATAATGTGAACAATTCAATTGAAAAACAAACTGAAATCTGCGAGGGGGAAAAATGAAAAATAAAAACCTTACAATATCCTGGTTGCATAAGTGTGCACACCCTCTTATAACTGGGGATGTGGCTGTGTTCAGAATTAACCAATCACATTCAAACTCATGTTAAATAGAAGTCATTACACACCTGTCATCATTTAAAGTGACTCTGATTAATCACAAATAAAGTTCAGTTCTAGTAGGATTTTCCTGACATTTTCTTAGTTGCATCTCAGAGCAAAAGCCATGGTCCGCAGAGAGCTTTCAAAGCATCAGAGGGATCTCATTGTTGAAAGATATCAGTCAGGAGAAGGGTACAAAAGAATTTCCAAAGCATTAGACATACCATGGAACACAGTGAAGACAGTCATCATCAAGTGGAGAAAATATGGCACAACAGAGACATTACCAAGAATTGGACGTCCCTCCAAAATTGATGAAAAGACAAGAAGAAAACTGGTCAGGGAGGCTTCCAAGAGGCCTACAGCAACATTAAAGGAACTGCAGGAATTTCTGGCAAGTACTGACTGTGTGCTACATGTGACAACAGTCTCCCGTATTCTTCATATGAATGGGCTATGGGGTAGGGTGGCAAGACGGAAGCCTTTTCTTACAAAGAAAAACATCCAAGCCCGGCTGAAGTTTGCAAAAACAAACGTCCCCCAAAAT
>JACXGI010003855.1:31586-59247 GCA_016801175.1 Esox masquinongy
AACTTTTTGGCCATAATTCCAAAAGGTATGTTTGGCGCAAAAACAACACTGCACATCACCCAAAGAACACCATACCCACAGTGAAGCATGGTGGTGGCAGCATCATGCTTTGGGGCTGTTTTTCTTCAGCTGGAACCAGGGCCTTAGTCAGGGTGGAGGGAATTATGAACAGTTCCAAATACCAGGCAATTTTGGCACAGAACCTTCAGGCGTCCGTTAGAAAGCTGAAGATGAAGTTCACCTTTCAGCACGACAACAACCCAAAGCACACATCCAAATCCACAAAAGCATGGCTTCATCAGAAGAAGATTAACGTTTTGGAATGGCCCAGCCAGAGCCCAGACCTGAATCCAACTGAACATCTGTGGGGTGATCTGAAGAGGGCTGTGCACAGGAGATGTCCTCGCAATCTGACGGATTTGGAGCGCTTTTGCAAAGAAGAGTGGTTAAATATTGCCACGTCAAGATGTGCCATGCTAATAGATTCCTACCCAAAAAGACTGAGTGCTGTAATAAAACCAAAAGGTGCTTCAACAAAGTATTAGTTTAAGGGTGTGCACACTTATGCAACCAGGTTATTGTGAGTTTTTTATTTTTCCCCCTCAAAGATTTCAGTTTGTTTTTCAATTGAATTGTTCACATTATAGGTCACATTAAAGGTGGGAAAGGTTCTGACATGATTTATCTTTGTCTCATTCTTTTACATCACAAGAACCTGGCATTTTAACAGGGGTGTGTAGACTTTTTATATCCACTGTAAGTGTATCATAATGAACTATACATTGTGAATAAATTGTAAGCATAGTTTAACAACATTTTTTAATCTCAATAAGCTTTTGATAGATTCACGGCTAGGCCTAGGTCTAATATATTATGTTGCTGTAATATAACGAACAGGCATAATGCTTTATAAATACAACTCAGGAAAAAATTAAGAGACCACTGTGCCTTTTTCTTTCCTTTCCAAAAAAGTCGAAAAGGAAGGTTTTGAGTGAGGAACAGAAGGGTTAAAATTAAGAGACCACTGCAAATTGAACGCTTCTGTTCCTCACTCAAAACTTTCCTTTTCAACTTTTTTGGAAAGGAAAGAAAAAGGTGCAGTGGTCTCTTAATTTTTTCCGGAGCTGTATATTAGCCTATATAACAGGCATAATGCTTTATAAATGCAATATTGAATTACCAACCCAAAAGGATGACATTAACGTTTGTCCAATTGTCCAGGACAAGTAAATAAAAACAGTCAGACAAGGGGAATGTACACTGATCTGCCATTACATTATGACCACCTGCCTAATATTGTGTAGGTCCCACTTGGTGCCAAAACAGCCTTGACCCGTCGAGGCATGGACTCCACTAGACCTCTAAAGGTGTTCTGTGGTATCTGGCACCAAGATGTTAGCAGCAGAACCTTTAATTCCTGTAAGTTGCTAGGTGGGGCCTCCATGGATCGGACCTGTTTTTTTCAGCACATCCCACATGCTCGATTGGACTGAGATCTGGGGAATTTGGAGGCCAAGTCAACACCTTGAACTTGTTGTTGTGTTCCTCAAACCATTCCTGAACCATTTTTCCTGCTGAAAGAGGCCAATGCCATCAGGGAATACTGTTGCCATGAAAGGGTGCACATGGTCTGCAACAATACTCAGGTAGGTGGTATGTGTCAAAGTAACATCCACATGAATGGCAGGACCCAAGGTTTCCCAGCAGAACATTGCCCAAAGCATCACACTGCCTCCGCTGGCTTGCCTTCTTCCCATAGTGCATCCTGGTGCCATGTGCTCTCCAGGTAAGACACGCACCCGGCCATCCACGTGATGTAAAAGAAAAGGTGATTCACCAGACCAGGCAACCTTCTTCCATTGATCCGTGGTCCAGTTCTGATGCTCACGTGCCCATTGTAGGTGCTTTCAGCAGTGGTACAGGGGTCAGCATGGGCACCCTGACTGGTCTGCAGCTATGCAGCCCCATACACAACAAACTGCGATGCACTGTGTTTTCTGACACCTTTCTATTGGTACCAGCATTAACCTTTTCAGCAATTTGAGCTACAGAAGCGCATCTGTTGGATCGGACCACACGGGCCAGCCTTCGCTCCCCACATGCATCAGGGAGCCTTGGCCGCCCATGACCCTGTCGCCGGTTCACCGCTTTTCTATCCTTGGACCACTTTTGATAGGTACTGACCACTGCAGACCGGGAACACCCCACAAGGGCAGCAGTTTTTGAGATGTTCTGACCCAGTTGTCTAGCCATCACAATTTGGCCCTTGTCAAAGTCACTCAGATCATTACGCTTGTCCATTTTTCCTGCTTCTAACACATCAACTTTGAGGACAGAATGTTCACTTGCCGCCTAATATATCCCACCCACTGACAGGTGCCATGATGACGAGATTATCAGTGTTATTCACTTCACCTGTCAGTGGTCATAATGTTATGGCTGATCGGTGTATATTGCGCTTGTCCAAATCAGAGTTTGCGTGGTCTAAACGAATTCAACTGCAAGTTGGTTGCTCTTAAAGAGCATATTGCAAGTAAAATATTCTATAGAAATGTACAATAATTAAAAATATATACTATATATAAAAAACTTAACTATGAGTAGGCCTACACAACAAACTATGAATCTGTGATGTTCTATTGTGAATAACAATGATCAGCTGTAGTTTTATACATTTACCAGCAGATAGCAGAAACATTAAGTCAAAGTGTGACAGTGTACAGTAGGATTATCAGAATGGAGAATCAGATATCTTTTTCAGTGCTAACAATACTTTTCCACCATAATTTGATAAAATCAGATCTATCGCAAACACTGGGATGTTAATCTAGGCCTACTGTGTAAATCACTGCTGGAGCAAAATCTTTTATTGTTTGGCCATTCTTTTACACTGTTTGGACAGCTCATACAAAACATTTTGTATGATTTTGCATCTTGCAGTTTGTGTACTTAAATCAAATAGGTATAATGCCTCGAACTGCTCAAAGATTTAAAGATCAAGATGTGGAAATTCAAATGGTTACATCCAGGGTCGGACTGGAACCGAAAAACAGCCCGGGACTTTGAAACGCAGACTGGCCCGCGACCCGTGTACAGTTGCTTAATACAAATACGCTATATAATAATAAAGTATAATGCAGTGCTATCGATGACTGTTAACAAAATTAGATCTAATACAGTATCTAAAAATGAATATGGCACCAGAAGCCCGTCCTACCTTAGACGATCAGCAGGTTGCGCATCTGTGTGTTT
Source organism: Esox masquinongy (assembly GCA_016801175.1). Lineage (NCBI taxonomy): Eukaryota > Metazoa > Chordata > Actinopteri > Esociformes > Esocidae > Esox > Esox masquinongy. The sequence goes on from JACXGI010003855.1 coordinate 34,839, forward strand.
CGCTCTGCAACTCTGTCAATTATCCCATCACCATCCCAAGGGCCATCAGAATCTCCTTTTCTGTAGCCATCATCATAAAGCTCTCCAGGTGATCTTGGGACATGGTGCTTCTCAGTCTGTTCTTGATAAATTTCAAGGTTGAGAAACTTCTTTCACGTGCCATTTGTGTGATAGAAAGAGTGAGGAGCAATTTAAATGCCAAGCCAATCACACTGCAGGCCTCTGTCAAAAGGTTGTACTTTGTCAGGATTGCATAACAGAAAGTACAGTTTTTGCAGGATTTGCAGCTTCTGCTGACCAGACTCATCTCTTCCTCAGTGTTCGCCACTGTCAACCTCTTCACCATATTCAGATATTTGAGTGGATCTTACACTGTATTCATCTAGAGGTGACATCTTCGGTCTTTCCCACTGTGATGCTAAGGTCTCTAATTCAGATTGAAGTCTTTCAGCTGTGGCTCTTTCATCAAATCTGACGAGGCATTTACTGACCTTTCCCAGTGCTGTTGTTTGTAGCCCTTTTTGCCTTATTTCAAGAAAGTTTTTTGGATCCATACAGATGAAATCTTTCCAAAGGTTTTCATTAGCGTCAAAGCGGGGGTGGATGCTCTCTACCACTGTGTCCATTATTACATTATGTACTTTGATTTTGTAATCAGTGGCAGTATCTGGTAAAGTCTCATCCATTGAGATCTCACCCTGCATGTTTTTCTTCTTCCTGACACGTTTTTCAGGGAGAGAATCATGGACCTCAGCCTCAGAGTCAGCCTGTTTCTGAAGCTCTGCATTGGCCCACTCCAGAAAGCTGTCAGCCGCTTGCTTTACACCCTTTAAGTCCCTGTTAGACTCCTTCAGGCTGTCTTGGGTACCTAGAACCAGTCGATGGGCAGTTAGGATGTCCATTGGTTTGCAGGTACTTAGAGAGAGGTTTTGTCAGCTGAAATATTCTCAGGAAAACCTGGGCAGTGAGAATGGTCTCATACTTGAACAGACACTCTGTAAACCCTTTTGCTTTAACTCGCACAGTGGGCTTAACTGCTGAGTCATTTCCAATCTTCTCGAGAGTTAAAATTAGGTCCACAAACAATGCATTCCCTGCATTCCCAAATGACCCAAACACTTTTTTCAGGGCCACATCTTTGGCCCACCAGCGTGTTTCACCTGTTGGTGACAGGTGTCTGTGGCGAGGGTCATCACTCCCTCCCCCCAAATGTTCATCTGCTTGTAGCTGTCTCGAATGAATACTGCCACATCATTTAATACAGAAAAGAGGGTAACAGATGGAATGACAATGGCAGTAGTGTCAGTTAAAATTAGATTCAAAATGTGTGCATAGCACCAGACATGAACTTGAGTCGTTGAGTGTGCTGAGAGTAGAGTGGAGAATCCCTGGTACTTTCCCTGCATGTTAGCAGCTCCATCAGTCGCATTGCCAACACATTTTTCAATATTCAAGTTGTTGTCCAGGACCTGTTTAAGCAGTTTAACGAACGCTTCCCCAGATGAATCCTGACAGTCCACCACAGTCTCATGGACAACATCTGAAACGTAGCAAACAATAAAACACTACACTCGTCTTTGGATGTGATGTCTTGATTGGTGTCTATCTGGACTGAAAACATCCCAGCTTCCCTGACCTCTTTTGCCACTTGTTCCTTTATCATATGGCTGATGGTTTCAGTAACTGATTCAACCGTTGTCTTGTAGAGAACGGTAACTAGTGACCCTCTTCCACCTTTTCCTCCTGATTCATGAAGCCTTTTACTTATTGAGATGCAAGCAGTTACGTGTTCCTTTAGACAGACATCATATTTGCTTAAAAGCAAAATCTGTTCAAGGAAGTTGCCATGATCAACTGCCTGATTCTCCAAGCTGTAGGCAGCTTCAGATTTGCCTCTGTAACTCAGACCACACTTTCCAATCACCTTGACAACATCAACCACCCTCTCCAAGACCATTCGCCTTTCTCCCACTTGTTGCCGATGCTCACACATCTGTTGATTGCAGAGTAGAGATTTTAAGTCTGCCTTGCTGGCTTGGAGAAAGCATGCATCCGCACAATCTGTGTGAGCAATGGTTCTTTCATGCTCCTCTATCCTTTGGTGCACATGTGACCAGGTTTTCATGCCATCCTTAACAAATGCATTCTCATTTCCAGTCTTGGAAAATGCAAGGCAGACTGTACAATATAGGGAGTTTGCGTTTTCACAATATGTAAGCCATTTTCTGTTCGATCCATCCTTGCGGTGAAAAACTTTTTTCACATTTGCATTAGAAATACTTGTTGGTTGTTGTGGATGAAAATTGAAAAACATCTCTAGGTCTTTAGATTGAGGGCATTTGAAATAATCAGATCTATCTTGTTCCTTGACCCTGCATCCACTTTCTCCCTTACTTTCTTTTTCCTTACTTCACTCTGTTTCTGCATCTGCTTTCTGATGTTGCAAAAGAACAATAATCAGTTAACTATAGTCAATAATGAAAATCAATTCAACAAGCTAATTTCCATATAATAAACCTGTTAACATATAGTCTTTTGTGTACAGTTGCATTGCTGCACCTGTCAAAATCTCTCCACTGGACCCTGTCACCACAGCAGCCTTCATCTCTTGCCCTGTGTCACCTGTGGCTGCTTTAATACACAGAACAGAACAAATAGGACAATTGCATTTGATCCACATTGCACATTCATTATTTAAAGCCAAAAAACATGTTGTGCATATTTAGATGAGTGCCTTTTTCTCTTGGCCATTTCTTTTCCTTCATTTAAAATATATAGCCTATATATTGGCTAACAGTAATACCAAATGTATAATGTTTTTAGAAAAATGAAAACAATATGGTTTGAATTTTCTAAATGTCGAAAATGCAGCTGCTTGCACCTGACGCCTCTGGTACTGCCGGATCTTCGGCCAGCAGACTCTCCCTCACCTAGCGTGGCTTTTGGCGGTCTATTTGACTCTCTCCCTCACTTAGCTTGGCTTTTGGCGGTCTATTTGACTCTCTCCCTCACTTAGCTTGGCTTTTGGCGGTCTATTTGACTCTCTCCCTCACTTAGCTTGGCTTTTGGCGGTCTATTTGACTCTCTCCCTCACTTAGCTTGGCTTTTGGCGGTCTATTTGTTCAATGTTTTTACATTTTGCAGCATTTGCTTGGAGTGCCCGTTTTTTTGTCTCTTGCTTTTTCCGCGCCCCCATTTTCTCCTTTTATTTTCCTTTCCATTTATTTGCAAAAGAAACAACAATGTTTTAGCAATAGCTAAATATGTCTCGTTTGCAAACGACTTTTAAAACACTGCACGCGATCTCATTGCTTCCACCCATTCCAACGAATTGGCCGTACCCGGAAAACGATTGATTTTTGACCAATCGCGATCTGTAAACCGGACGGACAAGTGCACCGTTTAAGTTTACACGGGGGAATCCCCACCCACCCATCCTTCGGATTTTGGATCGCTCCAGTTAAACAGTTGCTTGGTATTCAGGCCGTCCTCAAAGTGAGCGTAAACTATTAGGCTATGTATTTTTTTGCATAGTGCCGCGGCCATAGCGGCCGATTGTTTGAGAAATCTCCCGATTCTCCCGATGGCCAGTCCGACACTGGTTACATCCTTTACTTGGTTCCTCAGCTAGACCATTTGGTTCTGTAGTAGTTGTGGGGACATATGTTTTAGGTTTTACAGGGGTTGTGGGGACAGATGTTTTAGCTTTTACAGGGGTTGTGGGAAAGAAGAAATACATTTCCTGACTGCTAAAATTGAATATTTGTTTTTTCCACCCCTGTATAAGTATGTATATCCACCTGTTTAATGGGCTTTACATCTCACCACTGCCAGACATTCAGTCCATTGTGGTCAAATTTCATGCCCTATTTGTTAGATTAGGTTGTAGGTTTGTTTCCTATAGGTTGTTTTTGCCGGACCACGTAAGCGGACCCGGCCAAGAAGAGCGAATGTCTCTTACTGAGTGACTGATTGACAGACTACTCTTTGTTAAATAGCGCAGTGGTTAGAGAAGCAGACTTGAGAACTATAGGTCCCGAGTTCGTATCTCCTCGCAGGCGAAGCGAAGTACGCATTATGAATTATTCCGTATAGACGAAAACTTCGCTGGCTAAAACCTCCAGTGATTGCATTATAGTAAGCCTGAAATAAAACAGTTTACGGTTATAGTGCGACTGTTTCTGGTGGATTTTTGAAGTACGCATCAGTGCATGTGTTTTGGGTCAGGATAGACAAACACATTTGCTGGCTACAACATACAATAGTTATGTTATAGTGAGTCTTAACTAAAACCGTATACGGTTATATTGCGACTGTTTCTGGCATGGAAAAGTTCATCTTCAGTCTCGCTAGCAATTGCTCAATTATTATGATTATTCCTAAGACGTTAGTAGATACCAGTAAGCGGCCAGTGGCAAAAGCTAACAGTTCATAGACGCTATTTGTGGTGGAGGTAAACTTAATAAGAAACGTTAGTCAGTTTAACACAATGCTCAATAGTGTTTAGCGACTGGCGAAGTGCGTAATGCCGTGGCGTTATGGTTAAAGACAGTGCCACTCACGTTCGAATCTATTGTGAACAATATTTATTCATTTTATTTCCACGATTCTCTCATCGTTTCACTTGATGAAAAAGTTAGTTATCGTCACCTTTCTTGATAGTTATTGTATCAGTGTCATTCACGAATGAAAGAAAAAAGTAAGTTGTTATTCCATGAAAGAAAAAAATATGTTCTTATGCCATGAAATGAAATAGCTTTGGCAGACTCGCTAGCAATTGCTCAATTCCTATGACTATTCCAGTAAGTTAGTAGATACTGATAAAGCCTATTACTGGCTAATAAGCTGTTCAAATGGCCAGTGGCAAAAGCTAACAGTTCATAGACGCAATTTGTGGTGGAGGTATACTTAGTAAGAAGCGTTAGTCAGTTTAACTGTATCGATATCATTCACGAATGGCCAATTAGCTGTTAAAACGGCCAGTGGCAAAAGAGGATTTGTTCAGGATAGACACAAGAGGCTATACTGACACCTGTCAAACGTAGAGCTCTGTGGTAGTGGTTAGCGACATAGCCTTTCACGTGGGCGACCCGGGTTCGAATCTCAAGAGGGCAATACTTTCTATTGCGGGCTGGCTGAACTAGGCTTGCCTGGTGTCTTGTTAGAACAAAGGAGAAAAGCAGATCTTGGGTCTTCTACTGTCCAGGTGCAGCAGTTGGTTAAAGTGATTAAGATCAAGGTGATCAATAGGATCATTGATGAGTGTAGAAGATGACTGGATCAGTCATTCAACATCCCAAATGCCAAGCAAAACAGTCCTGTGACAGGTACTGTATGTATCTGGCACAAATTGTTGACTGCTGATAGATGTAGGTTGAAGAGATGGATGAACCAAACTGCAAATCACAACTGCCAAAACAAAAAGGGTTTGTGAATTACCAGATCAAATTACTACATCAGAAGTATGAGAGAACTGCTAAGCAAAATAGGAAGTCATGAACAAGCAGTCTTCTTGCAGAAAGAGCCCCCAGTGTGCTTTAGAACGGACCAGTAGGTGGAGCAGTGGGGCAGGGCTATAAGGTATCTCAGGCCATTCATAGCAGCTAGACACGTATAGCTGGTCATGTATAGCTAGACCAGCTATACATGACAGTAATAAAGTAAGAATAATGACTTTAGATCATAGATTAGGGCTATTGGAAGGTAAACACAAAAACAATTTATGTTGAGTCGGTTAGAGAGATAAAGATTTGGTATTTAAAAAATGTCTGCTTTGACAGCAACTAAAGTAGATAGATATTAGCTAATCTTTAGTTGTGGAAAGGTTTTACAGGTTTACAGAAAAGTTAATTACATCAAAACTCGTTAGGCCTTGGCAAAAACACGTTTCTCGTCAACATAGGCATGTGCATAATCTCTATAGACTCTATTTCCCATCCGGGGTTTGAATTTGTTCGACTTGATTCGACTAAGAAAACAGATTAATTTTTGTTTTGGTTTATTGTCATGAAGACATCTGCACTCGCCGAGTTTGAAAAACGATGTATGACTCTGTTTTCTTAGTTCCACTACCTGGGGGAAAAACGGTATATAGTTTCCGGCCCATACATATGTGAAGGTCGAGAAGTCAGCCTTTGAACTTATCTGGTTCTTTGGACCAGAGTGGGTTTAGTAACACCCGGTAAAGTAGATACACAACGTGCTGACTCAAGCACACCCACAAACACCGCGATGCCGACGTGCTGCAGGCCTACGTTCTCTACGTGCAGCGCTGTTCAGTGTTGTGGGTGTGCTCACGTGCGCGCAGTTTGGTCGTGCGCGTGTATATGTCCGCCCGACCACATGCTCACCCGCACGTAGAGCATGAGCTCGCCATGCAGCAGCCGCATGAGAGCTTCACGTCTCTTTTCGCCAATGCCTGCCAATCAGGAAAGGTGAAAAATGCATCCCTGCATCTTTCTGTTCTAGGGCGAGTCTGTTACGTAATCCGTGTAAGGGACTCCCAGCCCACATATTTAACCCGCATTAAAAAAAAGCAGTTTGGTTGTTGTTGTCTTTCACCGCATGGAATGTTACGTTTTAGGCTAGATAGTGTAAACAGAGACAGCGTGGACTGGATGTCGATTTGCTGTGTGTCATTCACACAGTAATTCTCGTCCGACTTGTTTTGTCAAAGCCTTATCGATAGTACGATTTATGGAGCGGTACAGTAGCAAACGTGAAGTAGAGAGATATGACATTAATAATGTAAAACAAAACATGTACTAGGCTTAAAATAGTGACAGCTGATATCCTGTGTAGGTTGTTTCTGTGGGTATGATTTCCTTCATTAATTTAAAACATTCCCATAGTGAATAAATGGTTACTAGGCACTGGAATGATGAACTATGTTACAATATAACTGCAACGTGACAGCTTATTTGCTTTCTGTCGATGGGATATAACACGGTTCCCCTGTATGTCCATTGTTAGACCCAGTCCAAGATACTGTAAACAAGTGAGATTTGTGGGGCGTGTGTCTGAAAAACAGGGTTTGACCAATGAACGCTGACATCTTTCACACGTGGTTATCTTGTTTACTACAAGACCTGAAAACCCGCTGAATAGAGAGTCAAGAAAACATGGAAGTGGATTTCGTTCCTTCATTACAGAACTTCACACACACCGCTGTATTTTCTCCCTAAAACTGTTCCGTGGCTGCCAATTTAACGATTTCGTTGGAGACAAACTGAAAAGCATATGATTACTTGCGTACGAGGGTGATGTAGGATATTTACTGGAAAATGTTTTGTCGAGTAAAAAGCCCCATTCCAATGTTTCTTCTACATCCATAACGGGTTTGGAAAAAACCAGCATACAACCCCTTTTCAGGCACTGAAAAAAGCATTTCAAGTTACAGCCGGTTAAAGCGAGCTTGATGGAAGGGGGTGTGTAGAAAATTGGCAGATGTAAGTACGCTGTACCCATTGAAACTTTTCATTGTTTTTCTCAAAGAAAATTGTTGTTAACGCGGCTTATCACGGACTCTTTTTTTTTAATCAAGTGAGTAATATTGTTTATGTAGTGTATAATGGTTTGATGGCAATATATTTTTGTTGTTAACATGGAAAAAACATGTTGATCTGATCGCTGCAAAATGCATTGGGGCGACTTTTTACATGTGGCATAGAATAGCCTGCTAGGAGACTATTGTGAGCTATCGTTTGGTTTAATGGAGAATGCTGCATTCCTAATTGAATGATCTTGCAAAATGTTTGTTGCAGAATATAAGGTGCTGAAAAGTGTTGATTTTTTTATACAAAATTCTTATTTTCGTGTTCTCCCTTTTTGTTACAATAACCTTGTCTACGTACATATTCCTTCTAACGAAACTTCGGAGATGATCATATTTTTGTGAAACATGCAAACACATGCGTGCTAAAGAAAATAAATTATGCATTACACTAAATAACATTTCCATTCAACGAGTCGCAGCGATGATCTTGCTTCAGTACGGGTGCTTTCACAGTTTTTTTTAAGCACCATTGTTCATTAGCTCAACTAGAAGTTGTTTTGGTAAGAGAGAGATACAATGGACAGTTAGTGCGGGAATACGTGATACTACTTTCTACCGACAGGGACTGGACACTCCCTTATGTTTTTGTCAGCACAACCTTTCCTAATTAAATGATAGTGTAATATTGATTGACACCTTGTCTAATCCACACCATGGTCAACATTATTACTCCTGTTGTTTTCACTAGTACTTTAGGATGTAGTATTAAGGGTGTGCACTGCATAGGGATGAAGAAGCTATGCTTGTTTTTCTTAAAATGTTGCTCATTGTATTACTTCAAGTAAAAATATTATTTTGTATCAAACCATGCATGTTCCGATGAGTGCGACAATATAAGGGATTTCTCATACAATTCTAAATGATAATTTTCAAAGGTAGCGGATGTGTGGGCAGTTTACTTGTAATCTCATGACACGCATTTGTGTGCAAAGTCTAGCCAATGAGCTATTAGGCTGCTCAATCCTTGCTAATCAAACCCGTGAGTGACCTCGGAGTAAATCAAGAGGATGGAGGGGGCTGTGGAAACCTGTAGCATGGGGTTCCTCCATGCTGAGCTGTGCTCAACTTTACAGATTGATGTTAATGAAATTGGATTATATAATTATATCAAACGGTTGGAGCACAGTTTTACGGTGCGCGGGTGCAACTTCCTTTAGTCAAAGGTACTACCACTTATGGAAGGATGTGCATTTCTCGGTGGTGTCTAGGGACAAGGGGATTTAGTAAATGACCAATATTCCATGGCTATGGCTGTTCTCATACTAGCCATATATCACCAACCCTCAAGGTGCCCTATTCCGGTTAAAAAGTGGTTACCAATGCATTTTGAACAGTGAAAAGTGTATTGTTGTCAAATCCATGGTCTGCTGTCTCTTATAAACCGTGTGTTTTGAATTCTGATTGGCTGATAGCTGTGGTAAAATGAGACCATATACCATGGGTATGACATCACATCACTTTTTACTGCTCTAATTGCTTTGGTTACTGGTTTATAAGAGCAATAAGCCATCTTGGGCGTTTGTGATGTATTGTCAACATACCGCAGCTACGCCCGGTGTAGAGCCACTCTGCGATGCCTCGTGCCTAAGAACAGCTCTTAGCCAGGGTATATCGGCCATATACCACATCCCTCATGCCTTATTGGTTACATATACCACTGCTTTCCACCAATCCACATTCAGATTACACTAGCTTGTTTACAATACAATTCCTATTAAATAAAAGTCAGATATAGAAATAGATGTTAATGTGCATGGCTTAGTTGTAGGACAGAGCAGAGACCGGATGCCACCTGTGACTGACATGTGCTGTCACATACATCAGACTGGCTGTATTATGGTGCCAACCTTGTGAAATCAGAGGAAATGCTGTAACGACCAGATCATTTTACCATTTTACCAGTGAGTCAAACGTTACTGGAATCAGGATGGGGGGGGCAGACCAGACTTCTCACATACTCAGTTGTTGGCTTTTTTGGTAGTGTTATACATGTGTATGCGCGCACGCACGTAAAAACATGCACAACCTTGTACCCCCCCCCTTACCCACCCCACTCACTTTCATGAATTTTGATTAAATTACCACACACCCAGAAACTCTCCTGAGTCTCTATGGTGATGGGATGACTCAGTGTCTCTTTCTTTCTGGTGTCCAGACTTGCATCAGTCATGCCTGTGACGTCATCACGATATCCTGACACTGGTTCCCATCTGAGAGAGTTTATTGACTACGTGAGGCAGGCAGGCTGATTGATGGTAGAGTGACACTGGAGGTAGAATCAAATTGCAGTTCGAGTTTAGGATACTAATTTTATAACATTATTCATGTTTAATTTTTTTGAGGTTGCAGGCTGATTGGATACCAATTGGACACCTTTGAATAATTATTTGCCACTAATTGCACTCAGGTCAGATCAGAGCTTTTAAAACCAACTACGCAGTGGAGTTTTGGAGGTTGATTGGAGATTTATTGGAGACAAATTTATTCATGGCTATTTGAAATCTACTTGGCAAGGTAAATGGAAAAACATTTTGCCTTAATTTTAATTGTGCATTTAAATAAATGTGCATCGTGACTTAAACAACATGAAATTCAACTTGTGACAAGACATGGTGTGCTGTTATTGTTTTGTACAAACTATGTAATTTACCTGCATCACTCTCTAATACAAAGATTTACTGTTTGTAATTTAATGTATATGCAGTACTCTCTGATAAGAATATTTACTCTTTGTAATTTAATGTACATGCAGTACTCTGATATGACGATTTACAGTTTGTAATAGTATCTTAAGACAAAAGGTTGGCCTACACATTCCATCAGAATGTTGAATGACAGCTAACTTTAGCTGTGCGTGTAGGAGGTTTTAACCTGCAGTCAACGCTCCTGCTCTGTAAAGGAGTGTCTAGGCAAACCTCATGATAAAACCCAGTGTGTGAATTATAGCAAGGGGCTCATGAGTAAATATTTGTGTTGTAACTGTATTTGCTGGAGCCAGCTAGTTTGTTTATATTCCACTAATGGTCAAGGATGGGGGATATTGTAGTCTGATGCAATTTCAACCTAGATTATTTAAAGGGATACTACAGTTTTTGCATGTTTGACCTAATTTTCCACTTTAGTACTGTAGCATCGCTCAGACAGTTTTTATGATCAAAATGTCTTTACAAGAAAGTATTGTAAATGGCCTACTGTTTGTATGTAAATGTGTGTGTATAGCCCATGAATGCATTAGCCAGCTCTAGGTGTCTGTGGGAATGTTTTGAAACACATTGCTGTTGGGTTTCTTGAGTCCAACCACTCATTCAACAAGCCGAGCCAGCCAGAGAAAAAATGGAACTTCGACCCCAAAAAAATGACACCAAAAGTACATGGAAAATGAATTCTAACATGAAGAAAATTTAAATATCCAATTAACAAGATGAGGGTTTGGATCAGATTGGGATCTAACTGTTAATTCAAGTACTGAAGATATATAATGTTATTTGCTACCAAGATGTATGCAACCTCAATCAGTCAATCACTATATTGGATTATGAGATGTAAAAAAAACAATGGCTGTTTTTTCACGTTATGTAATGTTTTGATTAATCAGTTTACTCGGGGTTGTAGTTCTACTCCTAGCCTAAACCTTGACCTAATCAGTTTACTCGGGGTTGTAGTTCTACTCCTAGCCTAAACCTTGACCTAATCAGTTTACTTGGGGTTGTAGTTCTACTCCCAGCCTAAACCTTGACCTAATCAGTTTACTCAGGGTTGTAGTTCTACTCCTAGCCTAAACCTTGATCTAATCAGTTTACTCGGGGTTGTAGTTCTACTCCTAGCCTAAACCTTAACCTAATCAGTTTACTCAGCGTTGTAGTCCTACTCCTAGCCTAAACCTTGACCTAATCAGTTTGCTCACGGTTGTAGTTCTACTCCTAGTCTAAACCTAATCAGAAATTAGAACAATTGCAGACGTGGAAGATTTGCATCATCATTTTCAGGCATGAACAAACTCTACTGTTGGTTTTTGTCTTTCAGCTTTACTTCTCTCCATCTTCGTCCCACATTACTACCGGTCTTTGACGTTGTTCCTGAGAACCAAGAGTCAGTAGATCTTCTGGGTGCGTCAGTTTTACTGCAAAAAATGTTACCCAAGACCCGTCTAGGGAAGCGTTCCCCACTAGGGGCGTTGATGGGTACCTCCTGTCCCACCATGGAGTGTCCTCTGGAGACAGGAGGTCACAGGGACCCCCCGGGGATTGTGGGTAACCCAATGGGACCACTGGGACCCCAGCATCTCAACAGGTTCGGCAACAAACTACACCCTGGACAGAAGGTGAGGGAGACCGGGGGAGGTGGGTGGGGAAGAGTGGAATGTGCTGTGTACTTTCCTGTGTTGTGGAATTTATGAAGTGTAATTCATTGCACATCAAAGTGTATTATTTGTGTGTTACTCATTGTATATACCCTTTATGATGTACCACATGTTTTACAGTGTAATCATGGAGGGTGTGAATGTATTTTTTTTTTTTTTTACTCAAACTATTTAAAATTGATGTGGTTTTCTAATTCCATTTTTATCTACTGCTGGATGTGTTGAAATGCAACATTATGTAATGTTGTTTGACCTCCATCCCTCCTCATTGACTCAGCCTTCTGCTTTCTGTTGAGGAAGAATGCAGCCTTTCTGTCAGTCGGTCATCTGTCCTTGTTTGGTGTTGATGTGAATGTCTCTCCAGGCCACAGTTCCCCTGTTTCTGTCAACTCTGATCTGTGTCGGTTCTCCCTCAGTTCCCCTGTTTCTCTGTCTTTGTGCACCATGCTGTCAGACGGCCATGACCAGAACCTGGTCTGGTCCTTTACTGGTTCCCGGCGGTCTGGTTCTTGACTGGTTAACGACGGTCTGGTTCTTGACTGGTTCCTGGTGGTCTGGTTCTTGTCTGGTTTTTGACTGGTTCCCGACGGTCTGGTTCTTGACTGGTTCCCGGCGGTCTGGTTCTTGACTGGTTCCCGGCGGTCTGGTTCCCGGCGGTCTGGTTCTTGACTGGTTCCCGGCGGTCTGGTTCTTGACTGGTTCCCGGCTGTCTGGTTCTTGACTGGTCCCCGGCGGTCTGGTTCCCGGCGGTCTGGTTCTTGACTGGTCCCCGGCGGTCTGGTTCTTGAGTGGTTCCTGAGTGGTTCCTCTGTGTCCTGTCGTAGGTGTATGTCCTGTGTGGAGGCCGGGAGTCCGTCGGGGTGGTGGAGCAGCACAATCACGTGGATAATGAGGTGTCCATCCGGCTGCCAGCTCTGGGACAGCACGTCCTGAGGAAACTGGAGGACGTATGGACCTCCCCCACTGCCCCTCCTCCGCCTGTCTCGGCTGCCCCCCCCACCCAGGACCCTGGTCGACCCCAACAGGTCTCCTCCTGCATCGACGTCCCCAGGAGGTGGGGCTTAGTAGAATGTAGTATGAGTGTGTTTATGGAAGCATGGAATGCATGCTGCCCCTCTCTCTGTTGCTCTCTTCTCTTTTTCTGAACCTCTTCTCTTTTTCTTCTTCCTCTTGTCTTTCTATCTCAGTCTAAATGTAGCTAATTCTATTCCCCTTCCTCCCTTCTCCAACTACAGGAGTCCAGAGTCGGTGGATATGGATGAGATGATGGCAGCCCTGGTCCTGACCAGCCTGTCCTGCAGCCCACATGTTCAGAGTTCATCTAAGACAGACACAGTCGCAGGTCATTGACTCACTGATTCAGCGGAAGGTTATTTTTCTCCCCCACATTGTGTCTGTAACCTGGTGGTTGTCTGTCAACAGGCTGTGCTGTGATGGAGTCTGGAGGTGGGGAACTCTCAGACAGTGGCAGCAGTGGCTACTGGAGCTGTGACCGGGGCTACGGAAGCCCGGCTCCCTCTCCACCAATCACAGAGACAGACAGTCACAGCCTGGCCACGCCCTCCGACGAGGGATTGGACATGGAGCTAGAGCAGGTTCTGTTTGATGAGCATGCGCCACGGAAACGCAGGGTGTGTAGGCCGATACGATTAACCGGTGTGTCAGAATTGACTGGGAGGCACATCCATTACTTATTCTTGACCTAGTTCAGTCATTTCACTCATTTCCATCCACCGTGTTTACCTGTGGAATGGCGTTCCCTCCCCAGAACTCTGTCAAGGTGTCCTACAGGTGTCTGTGGCCTAACTGTGGGAAGATGTTGACGTCTGTAGTGGGAATTAAACGCCACATCCGCACGCTGCACCTCGGGTACGTCTTCTTTCAGGAACCCAAGGCCGCAACACGCCACAGTGCTTTATGAAATGCTGTTGTCGTGAAACAGTGCTTCTGTGTTGTTGTGAAACGGTGCTTCCATCAGTGGAGGCAGAATAATTCAGTAAAACCCCATTAATCTGTGATTCTTGGTCTGTCAGTCAAAGCAGCGAGCATGAGCGCTGTTTCCGCAGCGAGGAGGACTTCTACTACACAGAAATCCACCAGAGGGAGCCGCAGACCCTCACCCCGCCACCAGGGGTCCCCACCTCCAGCACCAGTGTCTCCTGGATGGCTTGCGCCTCCCCCACCAGGCCTTCTCCCTCTGGGGTTGAAACCGGAGCCCCAGGGGCTGGAGCTGACGGAGACTCCGTCAAAGAAGTGAGCCCCCAGCTCAGCAAGTCGGCCCCCTCCTCCCCAGGCTTCATCTGGCAGGTTCGCTCTGAGCACTCATACCAGGTAAGGCTTCCCCGGGTCAGGTCGCTCTGCTCTGCATTCTGAGTGGAAAATTAAGGTGTTTCTTGAAAACGTTACCAATGTAAGAGCACTAATTGAAAACTGTGTTGTTTTTGCATATGTTTATATAGCTTATTGTTTTTCTATGTATATTTACATAACCTCTGACAGGCTTTATTATTTTCATGTAAAGCACTTTAGGGCATTTTGTTGTACATTTCTTTGCCTTCAATGACCCCAACTAAACAGGACCATTGATTCTCGGCAGGCTCCTGCTCTGGTACAGCTGGTGGCTCCACCCCTGTCTGCATCTTGCTGCTGGACCACACCCTCTTCCGCTCCACACCCAAGACATGTAGGTTTACATTATCATTTAACAAGTTATTGACTGGTTTTACCAGTCCTAGGTGGGTGGAATTTGCACCAAAGGAATGGTCTTAACAGATGCGAGGCCTGCCCTTCCCATGGAAGAGCTGACACAAATGTGCCAACAGTGAAATGACAGTGAATACAATCCTGACTACAGAATCCAACTGGAGAATCTCAAGGGAAATTCCCCTCAGATAATTAATTTATAAATTATACACTGTGAGAATCTAGAGGACAATTGACTGGTAGAAGTCAGCACATGCCCTTTAAACATAGAACTCTGTTCATCACATGTTAAACCTGACAGACTCTGGCTTGTGTGATTGGAAGTCGCTCCATCTGGGACAAAGAGCATTTGTCTTTGTTTTTTAGGGTTAATTTAGTGCCTTCAGAGTGTCATGGATATTTACCCAGCAATGCCCCAGTTGATTTGGTCATGTCTTCCATCACTGGGAAGCCTTTGTCTCCACTGGCTCTTCAATTCACTGAGGCCATAACACTGACGTATTAACACTGAGGCCATAACACTGACGTATTAACACTGAGGCCATAACACTGACGTATTAACACTGAGGCCATAACACTGCCCCCATTGATCCGTTGGGGAAGCTGAGTACGCCGGATAACCCCCGCGGTTCGCTAAGTACGCCGGATAACCCCCGCGGTTCGCTAAGTACGCCGGGTAACCCCCGCGGTTCGCTAAGTACGCCGGGTAACCCCCGCGGTTCGCTGAGTACGCCGGGTAACCCCCACGGTTCGCTGAGTACGCCGGGTAACCCCCGCGGTTCGCTGAGTACGCCGGATAACCCCCGCGGTTCGCTAAGTACGCCGTGTAACCCCGCGGTTCGCTAAGTACGCCGTGTAACCCCGCGGTTCGCTAAGTACGCCGTGTAACCCCGCGGTTCGCTAAGTACGCCGTGTAACCCCGCGGTTCACTTTTTGGTTACAAAATATTCATTCTGCTCCTTGGCCATAAAGTTGTCAGTCAGACTGTTTATCTGTTTGTGCTCCTTCCTCCAGTGCGCCCCAGTCCGAGTGAGGTCAGTCAGTGTTGGGGAACAGTGGCTGCAGCAGCACAGCGCCCCCAGCAGGCCACAGTCTGCCAGCACCTCTCCCCCACGCACCCTCTGGACCACCAGGTGACATCATACTGTTCATGACATCATACCTCCCTCCGTCATACTGTTCATGACATCAGAGTGACAGGGTCCTTTATCTGCCTCTGTCAAGCAGTCATTTCCCTTCTCTGATTCTGTCTCTTCCTCCCCGTTTGCCTGTGCTTCTCTCTGTGCTAATGTCTCTGTCGATTTCCATTCATCCATTTCCAGTGTTTTCCTGGAGCAGAGGTTCACTTGAGCTGAGTACCAGCGCCATTGTATTTTCTACTGCTTGACCTCCTGTTGCTCTAGCAGAATATTACCTTAACATAAACTGTAATGGCACCTATTCAAGTCCAGCCCATGAAGGCCTCACACTCTCAGCTAACTCAGCTGTCATCTCCCATCTGTTTTCTGGCTATAGAAGGGTCCGTGGTGAGGCAAAGAAGTGTCGTAAGGTGTACGGCATCGAGCATCGAGACCAGTGGTGCACCGCCTGTCGCTGGAAAAAAGCCTGCCAGCGCTTCCTGGACTGAACTCCTCGAAGATGTGAGGGGTGAAGAGACAGACCGCAGAGGAGCAGTCGCCAGTGAAGATCTGGAGGTGAACTAGAGGAGCACCTGGTACACTGGTGTTTTTTTTCCTTTTTGTAATTTTTTACAACTTTACTGAAAGTGCTTTTTTGTATTTTGTTAATGTCTGAGAACTTTGGGTTCTTGTTTGTTGGTGCTTACGGTGAACTCTGCAGGGGGAGGGGGGGCAGCTGAATGACTTCTGACTGGTGACATTTGACCTATACCAGCTGCATTATCCCAGATCTCAGGTCTCATGTCTTCTGCACAGGGAGGGGCTATACAGGAAGTTATCTGTCTTTAACCTATAACCAGCAGTTATTTAGGGGAAGTCAGTCTGTAGATCTGACACGCCATCCAAACCTGGTTTGAAAACTGTGTACTGCTCACTTCCAAAGGTGGGCTTTAGACATCCAGGTGCTGAACAGAATATCTGATCTCTAAATCCACTCCTCTTCCAATCGCTGGCAACAACCGATCCCTATAATTCAGAGATGAACTGGACCCACTCATGCTTTGGTTTACTGTCAGTGTATGCAGTGTAAAATGATGATGAGGAGGAGAGACCGACGTGAGACGAGGAGAGAGCTATTCCTATGAGACAAATGGAAAGCCTTACTAAATAAACAGCCATGCTCTATAAAGGACCTATGTCAGAGAGAAGAGTTCCTGGCCTTGAGAAGAGTTCAGCTTGTTCTTAATATTTAATGAGTAACGTGTACAATCTTCAGTCCAATGCATAGAGCACTGATTGGTTGAGAACACCCCTTGACCAATAGGATTAAGTCTATACCAGGAAGTTGTTCCAAACATTTTGAGAATGGAACAGTTCTTGGATGTGAAGTATTCCCAACCTGTCTGATGTTATAAGCCATTTATTCTTCCAAATTTTTATGTAGCTTTTTTTTTAAATTGTAATTGGCTTTTTTAAAGGAACAAAAATGTTTTGTCAATATAGACTATAACATTTGTATTGTGTTTTTTGGTATTATTCAGCAATGTTTTTTATATTTTGCTGATTGTAATTTTTCTATGATGTTAAATACAATGTTCTGCATTCAGGATGCTGATTTTCACTTCTCTGAGCATGATGCAAGAATCTGTTAAATGTTATAGATTCAGTGTCTCGTCCATGTTGTTAGTGGCTACTATAGCTGTCTTTTAGGCCTCAAAGTCTTCTTAGCTGCACCAAAACTGATCTAGAACAACCATGTAACTTTGGCCACACTAACTGATATTTCAGAGCACTGCAGTTAAAAACACCATGACAGAAAAGGACATAGATGTATTGGGTCCCTTTTAACATTGACAGCTTCTGTCTTATATACATAACAAATATCATTTGTTTAGTTATATATATATATACACACACACACACATACATACATACTCTTTGTTGCGATAAAAGGCATTTGAATAGACGTTTTGCTGTACATTTGCTATATACTTAAATATCCAATACAGCGGGACCAGTCTCAATGTACCATGTGTTGTCAACAGAAATAACTCCAATATGGTGCCAGCGTTAGTGAGACCTTGTTCATGACCAAGGGTTTATCTTGATACGCTGCTCAAGGGTACTGTGACCCTGAACTAAACTCTAGTCTCTATGCCACTCTTTGTTACTGAAACATGCATACATCTCTCTATGTTGATACAACATTTCAGGTGTACATCATTAAGAAAAAATATGCTTTATCTGTTAATACCCAAAATACAGTGTATTCACAATTGTTTATTGAAACTCATGTTTTTTTGCAGTAAGCCAATGAAGCCACAGAAGCAAAAAAATAATTGTATTTATATTGTGCTTTATGTACTCTGAGAAAAAACTGTTCAGTAAAGTTTAAATTTTTATGAGGCATCCTTTTTATATGGAACCAGAAATGTCTTTGTCCTTTTTGTGTTGAAATATACTTTATAAAGACTGAACTTGTCTCTTGTCTTTGTTCAGTTTGACTTCCATGGCCTTGTACAATAGATGTAAAGATATTTGGATATTTGATATTTGAAACTTAAGTAGACTGTCACTTAGGGTTTTAGGCCATGAAACTTATTTTCATATTGGCCTGGAGATTTTAGCTGTCGTTACTGACATCCAGACTACAGACTCAAACATGCATCACAATAGTTTTTTGTTTTTTTTAATCGGACAACCCATCCCCAGGGAGGGGGTACCAGGGTGACATCCCAGTGGTGCATTTCTTCTAGCTGGAGCTTGAGCACTAATGAATAACTATGAATGTTCACATGCTAAGAGTTGGATGGAATTCTAAAATGTGTTTATAGAGTATAAATCATGACCATGTTTGTTGCCACTCTAATGTTGTGAATCTTCAGAATAAATCATGACTATAGAGCAGGGTCAAGAGATCATAACCGAGTTTCCTAGTTACACTTGGAATCAGAGAGGTTTCTTCCAGTAGGAAGTTGTAACTGAGTTTCTGACACAAATTGAAAGCCTTACCCTGGACTCTGACTTGTCCTCATTTCTCCATCTGGTTGACCCTTCCCAGGGTAAACGCCATCTTATCTCACAGTAGCTGCATTATAAACTTGGTGATGATTGGCTGACAGTTGTGGAATATCCGAAAGCATTATAAACTTGGTGGCGATTGGCAGACAGTTGTGGTATATCTGACTGCATTATGAACTTGGTGGCGATTGGCTGACAGTTGTGGTATATCCGACTGCATTATGAACTTGGTGGCGACTGGCTGACAGTTGTGGTATATCCGACTGCATTATAAACTTGGTGGCGATTGGCTGACAGTTGTGGTATATCCGACTGCGTTATGAACTTGGTGGCGATTGGCTGACAGTTGTGGTATATCCGACTGCATTATGAACTTGGTGGCGATTGGCTGACAGTTGTGGTATATCCGACTGCATTATAAACTTGGTGGCGATTGGCTGACAGTTGTGGTATATCCGACTGCATTATAAACTTGGTGGCGATTGGCTGACAATTGTGGTATATCTGACTGCATTAGCTGTAGTATATTTAGAATATACCACATCATCTTTAAAGATTCAGAGGTCAGTCTGTCCTGTCTGGAATTATTTTTCCTGTCTTATTTTTCATCCGTTTGGATCTTAGGGATGCTCCCTAAAATGTTTTGGGGTCAATGTCTTCTCATTGTATCTGGTTCTTGTTCTCTCTCTTATTCTCGTTCAGTCATTTATTCAAGGAGGACCTAATCCCTAAAATCATACCTGAGGACCACCTGGTCAGATTTCCTAGCTGCCCCTGGACAAAGTTCATCTTATGTTGCTGATTCTAGATTCTGTCTGACAAATATTACTCTTCACTTCTCAACACTGTCTGATCAAAAGCCAATTACATTGTTTTAGGAGGGTCAGATTTTCAGCACCCTTCGTGGTCATTTAGATTATTGTCAATGGTCAGTTATGATAAGCCAATTGATGTTTGCAACTTCAAAGTGGTTAAATTCCCCTGGGGGTGAATCTGCATAAGCACTTTGTGACAGCTGTTGAAATAAATGTAATTTATTGACTGATAAGCCAACCATCATATCCATCTGTACTTCAGATTTTAGTGAAATAAACTGATCAGTGGTGATTATAGATGACGTCATCATGTTGGGAACACTCTAAAATGTGAACAAAACACCTCCAGACACAGAATCCTTTGCTGCATGACGAGCCACAACAGAAGTAATAAACTATCTTTAATGATACGTTAGATTTCTGCTATTTACAGGTTTTATTCTGCACAATAAAACGGATTCACATAACAACAACTGAGAATCTGCTTCAACAAACACAATGTTCACTTTCATGTTAGTGTTAATTTTGCCAACAGATGATTAATATGAGCATGGGTGGCTTCTTGAGTCTTACACTGTAATAGTTCATTTTGTTTTGATTAATCTGTTTTCAGCTGAGTAGCTGAAGAAACACCCCTTTATTGGTTATTATTATCCTTCAGTTTCCTTCTGAAGTGTATGTGCAAATTCTGGTGAAATAGTAGCGGGTAGAAAAGTGAAAATTGACAAAATTATAAATTTTAGTCTATGCCGTCCCATGCAATGCCTCACCAAATGGCCACATGGTGGCGCTATAACATGCGATATGTTGGACAATTTGAAAAAGCTAACAAATTTGCCTCTAGGGCACATAAAGTCCACCATCATGGATTCTCCACCATTTTGAATTGTCTTAAAAATACCGTAATCCCTATTCCTCTGAGTTTAGGAAGACAAAGCTAATTTGGGGGATATTTTCCTCGATGGGGGCACAGTAGTGGCACAGTGGGAGCACAGTAGTGGCACAGTGGGAGCACAGTAGTGGCACAGTGGGGGCACAATAGTGGCACAGTGGGGGCACAGTAATGGCATAGTGGGGCACAGTAATGGCACAGTGGGGGCACAGTGGGGGCACAGCTGAAATACAGACCCACTGCTTGGAGGTTTGATGATCATTTATGTTTTGCATTGTCAGGATCAAAGTTTAGAGTATTTGGAGAATATTAAAAAGTTCTAAATATGTGAATCAAGCCACCCATAAATCTTCTATAATATTTCTATTTTGTTGAATGAGTGCATCCTATTACCTTTAAATCTCAAGCAATGTTTTATTTATCCACTAGAGGGTAGTGTGTTGAAGGGAGAGATGTGTTTTTTGGCACTGTACCAGTTTAGGAAGTCTAGTGACATTGCACTTGTATTGTAGCGTCACAGCGTTCCCAGTAAATCGCGCTATACTAACACTAACATGATTGATGATGTCACAACAGACAACATGTAGAAAAGCAAAACAAATCCATAGGCTTCTAGTGTGTACAACAATAATCCAGTGAGATTCACAGGTAAACAATTTATCAGCTATATACAGTGTCTTTGTTTTTCTTAGATTTTATTCATAATATGTTGTTTTTATTATTAATGAGGAAATATTCAACACTGAATCTACGGTGCTCCAGAGTGAGTGAACGTGGTCAGAACAGACGTTTGATCATCCTTGTGGGAACACTTAAATATGTGGGGCGGGGTCAGTGATTGCTATGTTACAGCAGGTGTGTCATTGCCGTGGATACGGTTACCATGGTTGCGGCTACACCTCGTTCTGTTGGGTGATGTCAGCGGAGACACTGTTGTAAGATTCGCTGGCTCTGGTGCTCATGCCTAGGTACTGCTTCAGGAACTCACTGAACCGTTTCTGGTTGTTCCACTTGCGGGCAGATTTACGGATACCAATGAACCCCCCGTACCGCTTCTGCAAGGACCTTCCAGGGCCCATCAACTTCCTGTAGCCATGTCTTCCCTTCAGGAACCCCCCGAAGCGCTTTGACAGACTTCTCCCCGTAGCTCTGTCTAGCTCTGTAGCTGTATCCCTCTCTTCCTTGTCCCCAACTTCCTCATTCCTCATTTCCAGAGGCTGCTGGGAGTTGTAGGCATCAGCGGTGGTTCCTGGGGAGATCCATCTTTCACGGCCCAGCTCGTCTAAGCCCAGAGCACGGGTAACATGGTCAAACCTTGGCAAGGATGCTGGGTACCCCGCTTCCTCTATTGCCTCCACCTCCTCTTGGGCCCGTTTCAGCAGGGAGGTGCCTTCAAAGGACAGGGAGGGCAACTGTGGTGGCAATGAGGCCTTGCGGCAGAGCTCCCAAGTGTAGGCAGGGGAGAGGTTACCCTCACACTCCACCAGACAGACCTGAGGGAACACACATTGTTAAACAGACACTGGGAGAGATGAGACAGACAAAAATCTGGTTTATTTTTAATGTGTTTTTCCGATTTCCCCTCCTTTTTTCTTCCCTTTTGCAATTTTATTATTTCGAATTATACCTATGATCCTGAATCATCACAGCAACTCTCAGCAGATTTGGCAGAGCTGACGATAGCAGCGTGTCTTCCTCCTGGGTGGGTTCAACGTTTTTCCTCTCACACATCCCACCAGGATGTCCGATCAGCATATGTGATCATATGAGGACATTTACACAACTGACAACCTCAGTAAACATTAGCAAATTCCCGCCTAATGGAATCACTAGTGTGCGATGTGAAATCCTTGCTGACAATGCCCGACTCAATCCTGGGCGATACCACACGTCAACCAATGGCAGAGATATGGTTTGAACCCGCAGTGGATCGTTTAGCTCTAAGAATGATCGCCTTAGATTGTTGCATCACCTGGGAGAGGTTTAGGACTGGGTACATATGGCCAGAGACACCATTTTTTGAGCTGGACCTGCCAGTATTAAATAAAAGGAATTTAGGTGTTAGATTTAGATAGATCAGACATCCAACTGTGAAGAATGATGATTGTTTATGACAAACTGTTGTTCTCTTTCCTCCATTTGTCACCTCTCCACAGTTGAGCGTCTGTATTGAGGTTGTGTGAATATAAACAGTATCTAGAGTCAGTTGGCAGGTTTGGGGTTTTGCCGGATACCTCAGGGTCTCTCAGCACAGAGATCATCCAAACCAGACCTGAACTGGATATCAACACCATGTTTTACTGGAGTCTGGTTCAAGGACAAAACCAAAAGAATTATACACCTGGTATGATGGAAAACAAAGAGGGATTGTTAGATCCTGCAGTTTGTTTTCTTATCTGATAAAGCTATTGTTTACTTTAAGTCAAGTGTTGGCAGATTTAACCCCCAAACAACACTGAAGAAAACATTGAAGCCTGTAGACTTTGAGAGGGATGTCGGTAGAGCATAAAAAACACAAGTATTGAGATAAAGATGCTGAAGAGAGGGAAGAACACATGTCCATCCTCTGGAATCAATTAGCCACAATATATAAAGCGAAAGATTGAGATGCAGGGTAGTTTGAGAGGAACGGGGGCAAAATGGTGGAGTGCATGGGCCAGGGTAATGAGGATAATGAGAGTTAATGAGGGTAATGATTGTGATAATGCATATTTCCTTACTGGTGGTCCTGTTCCCTATCTATGCGCCATATTTGTGACATCATCGATCTCTCCTTGTGGTTGTGGTGATGGCAGAGGAAAAACCAGCTGCTTAATTAGCGCAGGCTCTGATTTAACTGGATCACTACAGTCGAAGAGCCTCCCCTCCCCAGAGAATTAACTCTATGACCTACTAAGGGCTGTTTGATTCAGCCAGGAACCTGTTAACACAGCTGAGTCTTGGAAGTTTGTTGTGCATTGATGTTAATACTTGGCACTGGCACTGGAAATGGAACTGATTGTGGCAGAGATAGGAGCCAGGTGGGAGGAGGTTATATACAGAGGTAGGAGCCAGGTGGGAGGAGGTTATATACAGAGGTAGGAGCCAGGTGGGAGGAGGTTATATGCAGAGGTAGGAGCCAGGTGGGAGGAGGTTATATACAGAGGTAGGAGCCAGGTGGGAGGAGGTTATATACAGAGGTAGGAGCCAGGTGGGAGGAGGTTATATGCAGAGGTAGGAGCCAGGTGGGAGGAGGTTATATGCAGAGGTAGGAGCCAGGTGGGAGGAGGTTATATGCAGATGGACGAGTCGGGCAGGAGGTAGTTATAGACAGAAGGCTTAAGGACTGTGGAGACCCTCACCAGGGTGTTGAAGTTGACCTCCTGGGGCAGGATGTGGAGGCAAGTCAGGCAGTCCCCCTGGCAGTCACTACAGTGGCCTGGGACACACAGACACAGCAACAGGGCCCAGAGAGGGGTCTTCATGGTCCTCAGGGTCCTGAGTTTGGAGACGACAGGGCAGCCTGGAAGAGGACGAGACAGAGCAATTCACTATATTTACAGTTATCTATATATTGTCTATATACTGTATAAACACTCAGAGGAAGTGAGGAAGAGGGAGGGACGGCCCACTGGACTGACCCCACACTGCCCTCCCTACCAGCCCACTGGACTGACCACACACTGCCCACCCTACCAGCCCACTGGACTGACCACACACTGCCCACCCTACCAGCCCACTGGACTGACCACACACTGCCCACCCTACCAGCCCACTGGACTGACCACACACTGCCCACCCTACCAGCCCACTGGACTGACCCCACACTACCCTCCCCACCAGTCCACTGGACTGACCCCACACTACCTTCCCCACCAGTTCACTGGACTGACCCCACACTACCTTCCCCACCAGTTCACTGGACTGACCCCACACTGCCCTCCCTACCAGCCCACTGGACTGACC
>JACXGI010003856.1:7015-41166 GCA_016801175.1 Esox masquinongy
GGGGGGGGGGGTGGAAAAGCTTCAGAATTCATATTACGCTTTGCTTTGATTCTGCAGTGTGAGGATTTCCCTGTAATAGACAAGCCTTCTTTCCCACAATTTGGGTGGCAGTGAAATGGATTTGAGTCTCTTCGAAAGGCCATCTGAAGGCTCTGTCCAAGGTTTTCTGAGTGAGCTCACTGACAAAATTCTCTCACATTTCACTCCTTGTCATCCGTCTATCTGCACAAAACCAATCACATATCAGCCATTCGGTCCCCCTTTCTCTTGGAAGGAATGCTGCCCAAAAACTGTAAACTATACAAATAATGTATATTTGCTAAATAGAAGTGTTGATATTACCATCTTATACTTAATTTATCAAACTATTGTCTATCTATATTACTACAGCATTGTTCAGAACCCATAAACACACTGAGAAATTGGGTAAAAAAGCCAGTCTATCTCCATGTTAAATAACAAAGTACAAATTGTCCTTTACGGGAGAGTGTTTCACTATGAGACAAAAACAAATTATAATTATAACTTTTAGATGTCCCCAAAAGCAGGCAACACACTTAAATCCTGTGGGCAGGGGGAGATATCCAGCGGCAGTACCTACCCTCCTGAAGCATGTGAATAATGAGGTATTCATTTTTCAGGCAGGACTTGGTTAAAAGATTGATGCTTTGCGTTAATGAATCAAATTTAGTTGACACAGCGCCTTCCCAATGAGAACATTTGTCAGACTCCTACTCTCGACAACCTGGACATATGAAATATTTATTGGAATTCCAACTTCAGCCCTGATCCTTTTGAGCTGCTTTTTTGAAAGCTCGTGCTCTCTATATAAAACGCATGTCAGATTTCCCAAGATTATTTGCAGAATAAATAGTAAAATAATTAATTGCGATTAATCGCAATTGAAGAATGTGTTCAAAGTTATGTTTAAACAGCAGTGAATTTTGTTAAAGATATACTATGTTTTATTGTGAAGTCTGGAGAGCTGCTAGGTGTGCAGGTATTTAATCCAACACTGTATCACACCGAAGCATGTCTGGGTATTATTCTTTGAAGTATAGGATAGAATGGTTGGGAGCCTGCAAACACTAGATTTCCTTTATTAAGGATTCCCAAATTCAACCAAATTCATAAGGTAGGGTACTTGAACAATAGGCAAAGGCATAAGGTAGGCAAGGTGGCTAGAGATGTACAAATATTAAATATTAATTATATATAAAATGAAAAATGAAATGTATTCCCATTCTTGCTTCATATAGGAATACAATCCCATATAAATCAATGGGTCTTCTCAGTTCCCAAACACTTTCAGTGTATTGTTAAAAAAGAGGTGATCCAACACAGTGGTAAGCCATTTATTATCACATAGTTGTTTGGCACCTTTAAATCATAATGATAACAGAAATAACCCAAATGGCCCTGATCAAAAGTTTACATACCCTAGAATGTTTGGCCTTGTTACAGACACACAAGGTGACACACAGGTGAAAATGGCAATAAAAGGTGAATTTCCCACACCTGTGGCTTTTTAAATTGCAAGTAGTGTATGTGTATAAATAGTCAATGAGTTTGTTCTCACGTGGATGCACTGAGCAGGCTGGATACTGAACCATGGGGAGCAGAAAAGAACTGTCAAAAGACCTGCGTAACAAGGTAATGGAACTTTATAAAGATGGAAAAGGATATGAAAAGATATCCAAAGCCTTGCAAATGCCAGTCAGTACTGTTCAATCACTTATTAAGAAGTGGAGTGACGAGACCAAAATAGAGCTTTATGGTCACAACCGTAAGCGCTATGTTTGGAGAGGGGTCAACAACGCCTATAGTGAACAGAGTACCATCCCCACTGTGAAGCATGGTGGTGGCTCACTGATGTTTTGGGTGTGTGTGAGCTCTAAAGGCATGGGGAATCTTGTGAAAATTGATGGCAAGATGAATGCAGCATGTTATCAGAAAATACTGGCAGACAATTTGCATTCCTCTGCACGAAAGCTGCGCATGGGACACTCTTGGACTTTCCAGCACGACGATGACCATAAGCACAAGGCCAAGTTGACCCTCCAGTGGTTACAGCAGAAAAAGGTGAAGGTTCTAGAGTGGCCATCACAGTGTCCTGAACTTAATATCATCGAGCCACTCTGGGGAGATCTCAAACGTGCAGTTCATGTAAGACCAAAGACTTTGCATGACCTTGAGGCATTTTGCCAAGACGAATGGGCAGCTATACCACCTGATCGAATTCGGGGCCTCATAGACAACTTTTACAAAAGACTGCACACTGTCATTGATGCTAAAGTGGGCAATACACATTATTAAGAACTAAGGGTATGCAGAATTTTGAACAGGGGTTAGTTAATTTTTTTTCTTTGTTGCCATGTTTTGTTTTATGATTGTGACATTCTTTTATGACCTACAGTTGAATGTGAATCCCATAAGAAATAAAAAACATGTTTTGCCTGCTCACTCGTGTTTTCTTTACAAATCGTACATATATTACCAATTCTCCAAGGGTATGCAAACTTTTGAGCACAACTGTATACTGTATATGTACAGTATATATACACTGATGAGCCAAAACTTTATGACCACCTGCCTAATATGCTGTTGGTCCTCCAAAACGTGCTGCCAAATCAGTGCCGAACCGCCAAGGCATGGACTCTACAAGTCCCCTGAAGGTGTCCTGTGGCATCTGGCACCAAAACATTAGCAGCAGGTCTTTCAATTCCTGTAAGTTGCAAGGCAGAGGCACCATGGATCGGACTTGTTAGTCCAGCACATCCCATCGGATTGAGATCTAGGGAATTTGGACGCCAGGGCAACACCTTGAACTCTTCATCATGTTCCTCTATCCATTCCTGAACATTGTGTGTAGTGTGGCAGGGTGCATTATCCTGCTGAAAGAGGCCATCAGGGAATACCATTGCCATGAAGTGTGTGCCTGGTCTGCAACTATGTTTAGGTATGCAGCTACGCTGCCCCATACGCAGCAGGTGTGTTGGGGCACATTCCTCCCGTAACCATCATTAAAATTTTCTGTGACTTGTGCCACAGTAGACTTTCTGTCAGTTTGGACCAGACGGGATAGCCTTCGTTGCCTCCTCGCATCGATTAGCCTTGGGCGCCCAACTCCCTGTCGCCGGTTAGTGGTTTGTCCCTGTTCTGATCACTGTCGGTAGGTACTTACCACTGCTGGCTGGGATCCCCCCACAAGCCTTGCAGTTTCAGAGATGGTCTGACCCAGTCGTCTGGCCATAACAATTTGGCCCTTGCCAATTTGGGCCTTTACTTCTGCTCTTTTCTCCTGCATCCAACACATTGAATATGAGAACTGATTGTTCGCTTACCATCTAATCTACCCATACCTTGACATGTGCCCTTGTTAGGAGATTATTCGCTTTACCTGTGAGTGATCATAATGATTTGCCTCAACAGTGTATATACTGTAAATGTATCAGGACAGTCCTTGTGCTAAAAGGCTAATCAGGTAGTGTTTCCCCAGAATGGCAGGATTAAATCATTTTGTGGCAAATTAGTCCTGTGAAGACTATGTGAATAATTCAGGGTATTATGACTTAAAAGATCCAGCCATCTGCATTTAGAATGGAGAACAATGATTTATTCAACATCTGGACTAATGGATTCTCAGGCAGAAGCCTTGATTTACACTGGCGGTCTCCCTCACACTGTCTGCTCTCCTTTTACCAGCTAAGAAAAGACTCATTTCCCTGAGCCTGTATTTCAACTCTGCGGCGGGCACATTTCCTGTTCATCCCTTCATTCCAGCCACACTGTTTGGTCAAAAAAACTTAAAGACTGCCTATCTGCAAATATTACTCTCTGCGGGCGTTGGCGTATTGTAGGAGAATCTAATGTATGTCAGTGAAGAATGATATGGGGTTAAGATAATTGGAGATGACATCTCCAAAATGGCAACCTATTCACTATGTAGTGCACTTTAGATAGGGATCCATTGAACTCTAGTCAAAAGTACACAGCAAAGGGAGTAGGATGCCATTCATGAGGCAGGCTCTACACAGTATAGTATTGCCCTGTGGTTTGTGGGGGAATGTTAAAGAAAGTGACTAAAGTTTTTGATTTGAAAAAACTGCTGCCTCAATGTCCCAATACAGCATATATATAGATATACATTTTACATTGGAAATCTTTGGCCGTTGAAATGAATGACTGGTTATCTATTTATTCATGAAGCTACTAGTTCCTAACCACTTTCAGTTTCTGTACCACTGACTGAATTTTGCTTTGCTTGAATTACCCCTGAAGTACCCCGTCATGTTAATTTCACTAGTAAGGCTATGGTGTCATGAGTGTGTTCTAGTACCCACTGTGGAGAGGCCAAGTACCCCCAGGGGTCCTAGTACCCCTGGTTGGGAACCACTGGTGCTAAAGAGCAAGCAATATAGTCAGTCACTGTCATCATGGCGATACCACATGGCCTGAAATAGTGAGATTAGACAAGATATACAGTAAAACTGCATCAAACTACCTGCTGCATCAAATTACAGAAGTAACAGAGGAAAGCAATATGCTCATAACTTGGAAAAATATACTTGTTACTGGAATGGAAGAAAGCATGTCTGTGTGGTGGTACACTTCAGGAATACTTTGCTATGCTTTAGTAACTATTAGCAAAGCTGTTAACCAAAGCTAACATAGCGTATTGCTAGACCGGGAAGGCAAATTGTTCAAACCTCTAGTTGGCTAGTTGTTGTCCTATCATCCCTTTCCCTTTCCCTCTAATATTTTCTGTCAGCCTGCCATATCATTGTTTTTTTTCTGTACAGTACAGTATAGTATGCAACGTTAATTGTGATCATTATTCCACTATTGACGTCTATGTCATTATGTCGTGAGCTAAACCCATGCTTGTCACTTGCCAGTATTATTTATTGTTGCCCTGCTTGTTGAAAGAGCAAAATATTACTAGCTTATTTATTTATTTCAGCAACAATTTGCTGTATGCTTCTAACATTTCTCTTGCCTTAAAAATCAGGCAGTATCCAAATCATGCTTTCTCTGATACTTTCACACTCCATCTCCTACTGGTGCAACTTCATAACGATTGTGTAGTTTGGAGACCTTTTTGCGTCATTGGCTCGTGGCTTTTATTGAGTACATCCACATCTAATCAACTCACCTGAGACGCCCAGACACACAGGTTGGTGTACGTGACTACATGGCTAATGCCATACTTGGCCTACAGTCGTTATCAGTTTTATCAGATCTAAGTGTATTTGTCTCATACATAGGCAGGCAGATGTAATGGTGAGGTGCAGCACCTGGGGACTGGTTTGTAACAGCAATAAGGCATCTCAGGGATTTTTCGTATAGGGACAATATTTCATGTCTTGTATGTGGGCACTGGGTGCCTAAGAGCAGCACTAAGCCATGGTATGTTGGCAATATTCCACACCCCCTCATGCTGAATTGATTATAATACAATAAATATGTGCATTAGTAAATAGGTATCTTTGCATGAATGGGTATATAAATAGATACGTACAGTAGTGGATAAATTACATTAGTCGAGCTATGCAATGAATACAGAGTATGAAGACAGTAAATTGGAAGATCCATTGAGAGGCAATAAATAAATTAAATTCAGTGGGTGTGTGTGCGTGCAGAGATGAGTGGGGCTCTCCACACAGTGTGGTGTTTTGTAAGCTTTACTGTATAGTTGGGGAGAGCAGGCAGAGGAGCGAATGGGAGTCCCAGTGTCAGAGACAGCCCTGTTTAGTTAAACGAATGCAGACAAGCATAAGTAAATAAGGATTGGGGCCTGGGGCGACTCTGTTCACAAGGCAACCCACGTCTTCAACCCTCCTTCGCAACTGATCCTTTAGCCAAGCACTAACAGATTGGAGAGATACGGGAGGGAGAAATTAATGGGATTTTATTTTCTCCTTTTTCTCATTTAATCTTTTTGTTCTTTATTGTCATAAGAGATCTTTCTCTTCCATGCTATCGCTTTTCTGGCAGACCCGGGATTTTGTGCGCCAGTGTCTTGGACAATGCCAGTACAACCCTCACCTGTATAATGAGTGCACTGCCTTTACCACTGTTGAGATTGGGAGGGGGTGTAGATTGTGATAAGATATGTTGCCTTTTTTTAAGTGGGAGCAGGATGTGGTGAACACAGTCAATTCTGGGTCTTCCAGAGCTCAGGCCATGTAACCATAAATTTGATTTCTGATGGATTAGCAGTATAGCTTTGCAAGGTAATTTTTTCATGACCTCCTTGGTAGGAATAGAGATAGAGAGAGGGAAAGAGAAACAGGAGGATAGAGGAAGAGAAAGACCACATTTGTTAGGAGCAGGTATTCAAAATGTCTCTTCATTTTAACCCCTCCCCTCGTTTTGTTTAACTGCTCACTCCTACCTTCCCTTTCTCCCCCTCTCTTGTTTCTGCCTCTCTCTGATACAATCGTTTTACTTCATCCCTTTCTTGCTCTCTCTACCTCATCCCTTTCTCGCTCTATTTCATATTTTTTCACACTCTATCTCTCTCTCTACTTCATCCCTTTCTTGCTTTTTTATATTGTTTAGTTGTGTAGTAGCTGAGAAGGTGGGGTCCGGCTTCAGGTTGGTACGAGCGCTGTTTGATAATACTGAAATTGCACTGGTGGATAAGACTTGTCAGCCACTGGCAAAGGCATTGCAAGGATTTCCTATGTCTATTCCTTACCCACTCTTCATCGGCCCACATTCTTGCCATTGTTTAAGCACTCCATCCATTACACAAATATGTTTGTTTATACACATGGGTCCACCTTTAATAGCCACTATTTATGTGTATGTGGGATATCTGTTGAACATTTGTGGCTTCTGTATTTTGCTAAAAACTAGCTGTCACTCTATTCTCAGAGATGTGGCTGCCCTAGTGTTCATTATTCTTATGCAAGGGGTCAGTTTAAAGGCATGTGCTCCATAGAGCGTGTACTATTTATTTGAAAAAGCCTTTTTCCCCTCTGTCCTTCCCTACATCAAATAAACGTCAGTGAGGATGTTTATCAGTGAGGTTTATTTTGGGATATCATTGTTAATTGTTTTTGTTTACTTTTATTTTGTCTGGATGGGTTAAATGCTGCTTATTTGGAAACAATGATGACTTTAACCTCTTGCGAACAGTAACTGATGTTATTACTTCCGTCTAAATGTTAAGCGCAGCGACCACCAACTAGGAACAGTGATGGTTGTACTACAGGAAGCCCCTGCCTCCCCGTTTCACTGCTAATGAAACAGTTTTTTTTTGGCCAGCACTGAGCTTGAGTTTTACTCACCAAAGTAACACAATTTATTTGAGAAAAACAATACTAGCTAGCTTGTGCTGGCTAATGTATACCACTAGCAATAAACTGGTTTGTTGTGTTTATGTCATAGCTTTGCCCTTTGCATTATTGAAATGAATTTACTTGGCAAAGTAAATTAATTGGACTCCCCTTACTATAGAATTGTAGAGCCACCACATCTGTGCAACCTGAGCTTTTCTCAGGTCAATATTTCTGTATTGTTAATTTTTTATTCTAATATTTTGAGATACTGGATTTTGGATTTCCATGAGCTATAAGCCATAGTAATCAAGATTGAAGCAAAAAAACTTGAAATGTTTCACTTTATGTGTAATGAATCTAGAATATATGAAGGTATCACTTTTTGATTTGAATTACAGGGGAAAAAAATAAACTTTTCCATGGTATTCAAATTTTTTGAGATGCACTTTTATGTGTGGTGGGTTTTACCTATACATTTATTTAGAGTTGTTACACATATTTCAATGTTTACTTCAGTATTTCCATCATGCTAGAGAGATAAGGGAGATGTTTTCTTAATGGTTAAGAGTTTGGAGGTTGCTTGATGTGCTGAGCATGGTCTAGTGTCACTGAGACAGATGACAGTTTGCTGAAGGCCACAGTCCACTTGCACTCCGCATGCCAAAGGAGAAATTTTTGAACATAGGGTGACCAGTGTAAGAGTGGTCAGTGATGATTTTGTCTGTATGCTTGGGATGTCAAAATGTTCCAAAAACTATATTTGAATAACTATGACACATGTTATGAGTGAAACATTTATTTCAAACTGCGTTATGTGGAGGGCAGCGTTACGCAACACAATGGATTGTCTAGTTAACATTAGTGAGCTTGTTTTTTGGCATCTTTTTGAAAAATGAAATGTAGGTAAGTGCTTAAAATCTAACATGATGATCCTTTCTGTGGACTGTACAATGCGTTGACACAATCCAGGCCATGATGTAGGTAGTTTGGATAAACTTTTACGTTTGACCAGTAGAGTTGGGTCAGGTTTGACTGGGAGATTTTCATTGAGCTTGATTTATCGTTCCAGGAATAGGCTTCATCTGTGTCTGTGAAACTGTCCCTTAAAGTCAGAGTGGTTGTTTTTTCCCCTGAAGTCCAACACCACTTAGAAATTACAGCACTGCTTCTTTCAGAGACAAAAAAGGTTAGTTGGATGAATTCACAATGTGTATTAGTTAGAAGTTTGTTGGGTGTGCGTTGAGTTCCTGGCCTCCAGCCGGTCAATTAATTCATGGTACATGGACACATTGCCATCATTGGGAGAAGGATGGGGGTTTCTACCATGGCAGAGGGGGAAGGGGTAGATTAGTTTGAGCTGTGAGATGGGGAAGTGGCCCAATTTGCTGTAAAACTGGTTGAGTTTGTACTTGGTAATCTGCCTGATGCCTTGCCAGACAGAAAGGGAGTTGTTGCTGGGCTAGTGCTATTCCAGCCAGGTTACAAACATGTGTTTGGAAGAAATAATTGCTGCATTGGACTGAATAATGTGTCTTAGCAAGCTAGCTTAATTTAGCTAGCAGGTTGCTAGGATAGACATTTTTTAAATAATCTAGTTAACTTTCCTTTGGGACTTTTGATGTGTAAACTATAGCAAATTGAGTGTCATCATGTGTTTTTGTTAAATGATACCTACCACTTACAAGTCCTTTGTCTATTTATACATGGTAGCAAGCCAGTGGGGTACTTTTAAGCAAGCTCTGAAAAAAACAATGATCTTTTTCAATTTCTCTTAGATGAATTGTAGCTGTCTACCTTCAGTAGTTTTATATCATCACAGTTTTAGAGCATCAGTGAATCAATGCAAAAAAGCATTACATAACAGGCAGCACTAAGTGGTCATGCGGGCTCCGACCTCACATATTGTGTCTCTCTCAGCGTTCTACCACGCTATGCCCTCTAGGATGACGTCAAGCCTCATTGCCACGGCACCAGTGGCATGTAGCGGAAAACACAGTCTGGCATTTAACCCAAACCTCCCACGTATGTCATATTAATGATTTTCTTTCCCTGTCTCCCTCCTTCCATCCTCTGCTCCTTGGTGATTGGTGCATTTCCTTTGCCTTGTTGCCTCGTCGCCTCTGGTTGAAGGTAAGAGTTGTGTGCTTTTACTTTACTGCATAGACTGTAGCATCTCCTGCAGTAAATCCCCAGCACAGATCACAAGGACACACAAAATAAAACGGGTACCCTTGGGTTTTTGATGTATTGATGAGCTCTGGTGAATTGGAGCTGGTACCTTATTCCTCTTGTCTTTCATCTTTCTTAAAAAACAGAAAAGAAGAAGCTGATTTGATTCATGCTGTCCAGTTGTTGATGCTAAATTACAACATAATTAAATAATGTACCTCTACTGAGGCATTAGATTTCTCTCCCACTGTCCATTTCTTTAAAAGGAACCACTTTGTTTATAAAATGCAATACTCTTGTCCTGTCCAGTCTTTGTTAATACTATGTAATCAGTTTATTTTATTAGTTTTGACCCGATGAGTGACAGAAATTCATTAGACTGAGGGCTCCACTGCCGTTGCCAGGTTTTCTTAGGCCCCCATTTACTGCAAGCAGATGAAACATACATACCACAAAATGAAACACAATCACTTCCTTCCTCTTGACGAGGCCTCTGACTTTTGTCACTGTATTTGCTTTCTCATATTCAATCGCTCTCTCTTCCTTGTTAGAATAAACATTATTTCAGAAAAACAAAGCACAGACTCAATTAGCTTTGTGCAAGAGGAGCGATGCAAGGAGAATATGAGAGGAAGAATAGGGTAGAAAGGAATATGGCATCCTTTTGGGTCTTATTTCCTTGGAGCCTGATGTAGCATTCCACAATCTAATCTCTTCTTTGTTTCGATTTATTTTTGCAGTCTTTTCTACTCACCGCTTTAGCTCAGATTTAGAGAAATGCACACAAAACCACTTTACAATGAATACAATGACAACAATGGATGTGTTTAGCCATCATACCAGTGGAAACGAGTGGATGCCATTAAACCTTTAATGCTAGAGTGGGATAATTTTGTTTGGTCAGAAATTAGGTGTGATTAGTAATTGATGAATCATCATTGAGTATGTAGAAATAAACAGTATTCCAGACGAGTCTCTCAAACCGAAGTTGGGTCTACGTACATTGTGATGAGTTATTATCCCTGTGGTTTCCACTTTTGTCCAATACGCCAAAATAAGATCTCACAATGATTCAAAATGGTTTCTTATTTATAAAACAGAATGTCTAAACAGTTTTATATCCTACACTACCCTCCACAACTAAAGCCACACATGATAAAAATTAGCTAAAAAGGCTCCAAATGATGTTAAAGTCTGGTGAAATGTAGCAGAATCTCTGTTGACTGTTAGGGACATCACACCAATAATGCTATTTTACACATACATACCATAATGAGATTATCATGTATCCTTAAAATAATAAAGACTAATGTAATCATGCTTTGTCGTATGTATGATAACTGATAGCAATGAAAGCTATAGACAAGTCCCTAAACATGTAATTACACACAGGAAGAGAGAGGTTGAAACAAGACTGTACCATTGACTGACTTTCACTCTCACATAGCCTGTGGTGGCTAAAGTGTTTGTTTTTGAATCAAACAAAATGACAGTGTGGATCATTAGAGCACTATTCCCAGCACCCTCAACTCTACTCTTCCCCAACCTCCCCTCCTCCCTCGGCCTTGCCTGTCACTGGAACATGGCTGCCGCGATGACAGATACATTTAGGGCTTATCTAACCCCAATGGTTTCCTCCCATTCCCATTGATTGGTGTCATGGTAACGGTGGTGAACACAAGCCAGTAACGCCAGAGAAAGAGCTCCTAATGACAGCACTCTGTTGTAGCACTACTGTGACCCTGACTAGCTAGGCACTGACACCTGTGTGAAAAGTCTCTCATTGCAATCCAGCCAACAGCTACAGCGAACTAGAGAAAAAATAGAGTGCATCTGGAGTTACAATGAAAACAGCCCCAGTTAATTTCCATACCGTGAATCATAGATAAGCACTGTTGGGGAATAGAGAAGATTCTGTCATTTGCAAATAGTGCCCTGGCATAATAAGCCATGTGTTTGTTAAGCACTTCTACCCTTATTTTTTCTAGTCAATGAATGCTGATTTGCTGAGTTCACATTGAGCTGTAATAATGTAGTGGTGAGGCCAAGAACCTCGAAGGAACAACCTTGGTGGATTGTTATCTCAACTGTGAGTGGAGGGAATGAATTGCAAAATAAACTACGTAGCCCTGTCGACTCCAAAAGCAACTAGGCAATAAGCGTTGGAGGAAGTGATGACACCATTGTGACCTCTGCGAGTATTGAGCCATTGTTGTGGCAAGGTTGAGCTGATTGAGTTATAAAGCAACTTAAACACTGAGACTACAAAGCTTGAGCTATTTTTCTGCCTTTTGAACCATTCCGTTCAGTTACCAAGACACTGAGTTAACCAAACAACACAGTGTCAATAACGCCACTAGCATATTTTGCAGGGAGGAGACCTGGGGAAAACGATGTTCAATCACTAAATAAATCAGCTTTGTAAAAACACCCTGAAAACCTTTACTCCCCACCTCTCCTGGCCTCCATTATTTCTTTTGATGGGATTCTAAATATTTAAACCCTTACAACGAAAAAAGAAAAATAGTGGCATGCCAATGTGTTTGTTTGTAGCGGGGGCCTCTTGAGCATATGACACGCTTGCTGCCTCCGCCCTCCGCCATGTTAAGCTGTTTCCCCCAAAGCTGTGCTCTTGCATTCTATTCATAGTAGGATTACCAGCAAGGAGGAGGGAGTGGAGAGAGGGAGGCAGGTGTTTCCATAGCAACCCGAGCAGGGACTAGGACTGCAGTTTCTGGGGCAGCAGCAGCAGTAGTCTGAAAGAAACCCACGTCCTTGTCTTGTTAACTAACCTCTGTTCCAATGTACAGCTACAGT
This sequence comes from Esox masquinongy, assembly GCA_016801175.1. Classification (NCBI taxonomy): domain Eukaryota; kingdom Metazoa; phylum Chordata; class Actinopteri; order Esociformes; family Esocidae; genus Esox; species Esox masquinongy. The sequence goes on from JACXGI010003856.1 coordinate 19,291, forward strand.
CTGGCCTTGGTCTCACCACACTCTTCCTTCTATTGTGCTTTTTCGTTTTTTGATAATATATCTTTTTTTATCAGGTTTTATGCCACTAAGGGGAAAAACACGGGCTTCTCTGATTCCAATATGTATATTTAATATACAGCAAATGTATTTCTCTGTCACAAGCAATAGTACGTTTGAAGTAGAAATGTGGTTACAGGAGCTCCAGCAAAACATAAGCCACCTACTGTATGGCCCCTTGCTCTGCATGGTGCTCCATCCCAGACGGGCTGCTTCCTGTCTTTTGTCATGTGACCTCTGATGTCACCTCTCAGCAGGACTCAGTGTAAGCTTGCTAAGTGATAATCACCTTAGTCCTCCGCAGGTTGCATGTGCCATCAGAGGTGTATCTATCCCCTTCCTCTGAACTGCTTAGGCAGCAGCCAAAGAATTAACAAACTCATGGCACCACTTTGTATGGTTTTAAAGTCGGTTGTGTAAATCACACCGCCTGTTTTTAATTGGTATGGAATCAAATTGTTATTCATGTCCTGTCCTCTTTATTTCTATCTATGTACATGTTTCCAAGGAGGTGGGGTTAACACTAAGCAAATAGCAGTTGGTTGCCATCAAGCTGAATGTTTCACTAAGCAGGACCTTAGACACGGCTGATGACAATATTCTGTATACAACTTGCCCCTCAATGAACACTGTGCTGACCCCCCCTACAACATGGCTTTATAAACACCCAGGATTTCTTTAACTCTACCTACTCCTTAATAACAAAACAGACTAAATATATGTTTTTCCATCAAAGTATCAAACGTGCTGGTCATGAATGTGTCAAATTTAGAGTATGTTGACATCTACAAATACCCTGGTATGTGACTGAACTGTTCGCTTTCATTCAATACCCATATCACAAACTTCAGTCTAAAGTTAAATCCATAATATTTTTTTGGGTGTTGCAATACGACACCTTTATAAAGATGACCATTCTGCTGATACCTTACTATGGCAAAATAGTGAAGTGGCTTGACACTTAAACCCCACTCAAATTAGAAGTAATTTACTACCCAGTCATTCGCCGGTCAATCCAAAAAAAACATATGTCCTTTGGTTGTCATTCATTTCTGTTGCCCCCCGCCTCAATGACTGGAACACTTTAAAAAGGACCTTTAAGCCTTCATCACACCTTACAAAAACAACCCAGATAAGCAAGCACTATCTGAAAAATGTCTAATCATCAAATCTTTCTGTATGTCTTGCTATATAAAGTGTAATCTGATTATTTTGTTTCCTTTTAATTGGTATTAATGTATGGGTTTCTGTGTGTTACACTGCCCTTTTGAAATTGTATTCCTTTGGCCAGGTTGTCTTTGAAAATGAGGACTGAAAATTGTCTCTCAACTGACTTGAATAATTAACAGGCTCGTTGATTTTTTGCTTTAAGTCATAGTCATATGCAAAGAATACACTAGGCCAACTATACAATACTATTTTTGAACTCATAAAATATACCTCCCGAAACAGCAATTAATAATAATAGCAAGACATTATAGTAGGCAGAGACCATAGTTAGTACATACAGGCACGTATGTTTGAGTGAGTGCCTGCTAGCATTGGTGCGTTGTGTGGTTTATGACAAGTCTGTGGTTATGTGGACCCTGCATGCCTTTAAACTCCTGTCTTCTGACCCCAGCTGTGTTTTAAGTGAGTGGGAACTGCAGCATGTGACAAGGACTGCTTGAAGATGTATGTTAAGACCCTAGCCAGCTGGTTGGCATACAGTCTTATGGAAAGCCTCTTAGCTATCTGACCAACAGGTCAATAGGAGTCCTTGGCAATGCTGCATGCTTTCATCCAACATTGTTTTGGATAGATATGTTGGATTGGTGGAAGCTTGGCTTGAAGCCATGCGCCTTCCCCACGGACTGAAGGGCTCTGTGGCTGTGTGTGGAGCATTTCCCAAACCAGGTCTGGGTAGGGTGCTCTGGAAGCTCTGGATGTTGCAGCGATAGTACTTGGAGATGATCCAGGACGACATGCCCGATTTCTTTAGTTGCCTTCTGGAGTAAAGTCACTGATGCACACTCTTGTCAACACTGCTGGCATTGATGGCTCATGACAAGTCCTTGGTTATGGACTGTGGACCCCACAGGTCTTTAAACTCCTGTTTTCCTACCGTGGCTGTCTTAAAAGTGAGTGAGAACTACAGCATGTGACAGGGACTGGTTGAAGATGTATGTAAAGACCTTAGCCGGCTGGTTTGGACACACTGTTATGGATGAGATCGAGGATGCAATCTGGACCGGCAGCTTTGTAAGTGTTCACTCCTCTTAGGGTCCTTCACGTCGGCCATGGAAAACGAGGGCATCTGGTTTTCTGGAGAAGCAAGCGTGGATGGCCAGTGTTGCATGTAGTCCACGCCACATGTGTCATGTCGTTTAACAGATTCAAGCTTGAGTTTGTATTTCTTTTTTTTGCCTATTTAATGATTTTGAGGACCTTGTATTTCCTTGTCTTGTATGTGTCGTGCTTTATGAAGACCATAAATGCTGCAGTATGTGATTTCACAAGGATCTCCATTCATCCAAGGTCTTTCGTTGGTATAAATCCAAATGTTGTGGGAACATTGTCATTCACACATTTCATAATGAATATTAATATATAATATAATATTGTTTGTCCGTTAAAGATGGTGGAGTCCTGTGTTTGTGAATGACAATTTATCAGACTGTATTCTTAAAACTGTCCTGTAGCATGGTCTGCTTCATCCGTCAACTGTTTCATTATCTCTTAATTGTGAGTAGGTCTTGCTTTAATTGCTGTTTGCAGGCATGGAGGAGGAACAGTGATCCAATTGGCCGACTGGGGGATGGGGAGGATTTTGAACGTGTTCCTCATATTAGTGTAGACATGGTGCTGGGTGTTTTTACATATATTACAGGAGAATACATTTGGTGTGGTGAATATTTCAGATATTCCTCGATTAAAATCTTCCGCAACAAATAAAGCTGCATTCCCCTCAGAGGATTTGTGCCAGGTGAGAGAGCACTATGTTGTAAAACAACTCTGCATCAGATATTCTTCAGGCTTTACATCAGATATTCTTCAGGCTCTGCATCAGATATTTTTTAACGCTGCCTGGTATAAAATTCTCTGCGATCGCTTTCCATTCCCCATTTTCCTTGTTTGTTTCTATATTGTAAAGATTCATTATGCATACTGTGCTATTCTAGTTTAATTCCAACATGATGACTATAATAGCTATATCAGTTTTTTTTTTAAGAAAGCAAGAGGAGGAACAAGACAACACTCAAATGCATTTCAATAGTCTATCCAATTGGTGAAATCCAGAAAGATAACATTTGAAAAAACTGGGCTATAGGAACTCAACACACATTGCATTTCTTTGGCCTAATACTATACACCTGATTCAAATCATCATAGCTGGATGATCAGTTGAGACTTTGAATTTTAATTCTAATCATCTACACTTGGTGAAGAGTGTATTATTTAAATCAGCTGTGTTGTTCCAGGTCAAAGTAAAAATGTCCAGCCCCTACTGGTGGTGCTTAAAAGCACTGGAATAGGCTGCTATGTTAGTGAACTTTGTGATTTAATTTAAGCATGTAGGTGTCAGGAAATATCACTTGCAGATGTTTCATAAATCCAAACCACATCTCCAGCTTGAGCTTCCCTCTCTGCACATAGCTCACATCAGAACCACCCGCCATGTATGAATATTCTGCAGAGGAATAACATAAATGGAATAACACAAATGGAATAACACAAATGGAATTATACAAGTGGAATAACACAAATGGAATAACACAAATGGAATAAGACATGGAGTAAGACAAATTGAATAACACAAATGGAATAACACAATATGCCTGAGCAGGGTCAGTACTGGTGGTACTTTTCCCTCTGGTCTAATAATGAAATCCCAGTCTCAGGGCAGGGAAGGGTGCTGTCTTTCGGATGTGTAACAATCCCTTGGAACCAAACAAATAGGACTCTTAACACCGGTGTCCAGGCTACATTTTCAATCTGGTCTTTTTTATTATAATTGCCACCTAATCCCCAGCTTCCATTTGGCTCATTCATCCCCTTCTCTTCCTGTACAATAAGTACTAAATGTATGCAATCAGTAAAGTTGCTTGGAAAACACTTGAATAACCTCCTTCATCAATACAAATGTATTTAGCACTCTCAAGAGGAATAATCAAAAAATTAAAGCTCTGCATGTTTTTAAACAAAACTTACTGTGCAGTATGTGAAGGGCAGAAGTGAGCAGACAAGTGGTCTCCCCCACTGAAATGGATGAGGTGATCGTATGCTCCCTTACCAAGGGCCTGACTCTCTGTATGTTGGTGGAGACTGAACTGCCATGGCACAGGCACACTTATCTGGCTAATAGTTACTGAAAAAGCAAATAAGAATCATGATAACTCAGATGGGGAAAATATATGTATACTTAATAATTGTCCACCCGTATAGGATAAAGATTTGGTACAATATTTACTTTATATCCTTTCCTCCAGTGCTGAGGAGAAGCCTCCATACTGTGCCGTGAAGACAGTTGAAATGCTCCAGTTGGTCCAAATGCGCTGTGTGATCCAACCTGGCTTTATTAGTTCAGGACACTAACACTAGCCTAGCCAAGCCATATGCTGTGGTAGAGTACATAGCACGGTATGTTCGTTATGGATCAAAGCTGCCAGGCAAACTAACTGTAGCTACTGTCATCTCAAATACATTTGCTGTCATCACATTTTATCCATTAAGCAGACCACTAGGGTTAAGTGTCTTGCTCAAGGACACTGACAGATGTTTTTATTTACCTTGCCGACTCATTTATCTAGCAAGCTTTCAGGTATTGGTAAGATTTTCTAATCTCTAGTCTATTAGCCACCTCATATTTCAATGGGAATAAAACACTGAGCCTTCTTTTGGGCCTAACGATTGCTTCACAACAGCTACTGTCAAACACTAGTGTTGGTGTTTTACTTCCTTCGGGTCTGGACAGTCCAATTCTCTCAGCAGCTCATAGAAATGCATGAGATGTCTCCGTTCTTATTTGCACTCCATCCACATCAGAAAGAGCGCCTCGCATTGAGCAACTTGTAATTTATGATCTTCTTAATGGATTGTGTTTATTATCAGAGGGGCCACAACTCATAAAGGCAGTGTTTTATGTATTCGCTATCCATTCCCTTAATGCATTTTCTTTTTTCTTTGTCAATACATATGGGATTTATTTTGTTCAAAATGTATTTTAACTGAATGAACATCCTCACGCTTTTGTCGCAAAAACTTGGCCAGGCGTAAGTGGTTTGGGAAGTGACCAAAGTAATAAAAACAGCCAACAACGAAGTACAGAACACAAGACATAGCGTGTTCTTTTTACCATTACTTTAAATGTTACAGTCGCTTTGAAAGACACATATTGTCAATATAATACTGGGACACCCATGTATGTAGGTAGTACATGGACTTTAACAACTAAAATATATGTATTTCTTGATTTATATGCATGCATATTTAATTTGAGTAGGGGGTTGCCACGGAAACATCTATGACCCAGAGTAATTCCTGACACCAGCCAAGCTGAATAAATGGCTCTGGGAATTGGGTAGCGTTCCACAGAGCCATAGAAAGGGGTACATTTAGCTGGTCAGAAAAGAGGCAGTAGGATGACTGAAGGGAAATTGCATTGGCACACATCTCTCTCTCTCTCTCTCTCTCTCTCTCTCTCTCTCTCTCTGGCATGTTCTCCTCTAAGCTCTATGTGCAAAAAAAAACATCCAACGCTGGGCACCTTGTTTATGGGTCTACTAAAACAGATGAGGGCAAGACATTCTCCATAAAAAGATGACCTCTCCCACATGCAGCCACTCCACTTTGCCCTGTGCTTTATATGCTTGTTATCTCTGAACACGGCAGGTTGTGCACCTTCGGCTCTTTTCTAGTCCCGGGTTGGAATATTTTTGTAGAGCTTGGCTGTAAATGGGCCTCCGAGTATGCAGGAAGATACACGGGTTTGGCACTGTTTTGTAAAGCTAATGTCCCGGTATAATTTATGTTTCTCAGACACGTAATGGTTCAGCTACTTGTTGCCAATTGTGCTTTTAACCCAGGTTGATTTCACCGCAAGCATGTGGTTTCCCAGATTAAAGAATATGTATCAGTTAGCAAATAGCGGATGACACTGTCTGTTGATACATTTCAGATGACCGGATGACAATGTCTGTTGATGCATTTCAGATGACCGGATGACACTGTTGATACATTTCAGATGAGGAGTCTGCTGCCCATAGTGGTGCTGCTGCCTTTTCAATGTTAAATGAGAAACACATTTTTCCAGCTGTGGGTAGAAGAAAGTTTTTGGATTTAGCAATATCTGGTTACCAACCCCCTTCATAGCAGTAAAAAGGATGAGAAGAGAGTGTGTGTGTTAAGAAGGAATGTGTATGTGTGAAGAGGTAGAGAGATGTTCCTTGAAATAATGGCAGCATTTGACAACATTTCATTGTTGCTGAATGGGACTTCATGTCCACTTTAAGTCCTGGGCCTTTTGTAGGTACATCTGGGTCCCAGCGCATAGAATGACAATGGCCTCTGGCTAGAGTCCGCCCGCGGTTCTCCATTATTTACCATGACAAAGCTGAGGGCACCAGAGGGTCACGCCAGAGGCTGCTTCTTCATCCCACCAGCGAGTTCAAACCTCCACTCCCCCATCACTCCAAAGCAGTACATTCACCTAACCACAAGGATGTTTTCTTCACACACAAGACCGACAGCCAAAAAAAGTAATTCAAGCCAAAACAGATTTTTTTTCCCTCCATCTTTGTATATTAGCAACAGATGTCTGAGGCAAGTTTGACATTTGTAAACATTCGAAAAATGAGAAGTTATTGCAATAACGTTCACACAGCTCTCACTGATGGAAGTCTTCTGCCTTCACAGGGTTGTTTTCTCTTTAGTGAGATGTATTTGGAGAGGGTTACTGCTACTATCTTGCACCCTCCTTCTCCCTGATTCGCAGTTTCCCACTGCTCCACCGACATGCCTCGTTTGACAAGGGCGGCCTCCAATTGATGATCCCTGCTTTGTCATGTGTTCAGTTAGAAAAATAAATTGACAAAATTAACTCATGCCATTGGGACTGCTTTTTTTCTTTTTTTCCTTTCTGTTTTATCATACACTTTTTGAATGTTAAATCCACGAGTGCATGAAGACTAACTGGCCTCATTTGTCTCTCTCAGTTGGGCGCTCTCCACCAGAAGCTGCTATTGTACACACTTTTCAAAGTCCCAAAGTCTGAAGCGCAAAGAGAGAAGAAACCCCTATCTCCTTCTCCCAGCAACGCCTCTGCAAAGATTTGCCTTGAAAGGAGATCGAAATAAAGGGGGGACAGAGGCACCAGATAGAGATTGAACGGGGGGGGGGGGGTATCAGAACCTTCCCCTTACAACTGATAACCGAATCTGGAGGCAATTATAGCTGCCGGGTCTCCCTCTGCAAATCTGAAGCTGGCTCCCTCTCTGTGTCAGCAAATGGACAGACAGGCGTAGTCTGGACCAGGTCTGTAGTTCACCTCTGCTCTCCAGTAGCAAAGCGCATGCTAAACAGTCCAAGCCTCCACTCCCACTCTGTGCAGTTAGAGAAACCGTATGCTCCTGCGGTCACGCCGATAGTTTCATATCAATTATCTATTTGTTTTTGGATGCACTGCAAATCTCAGTTTCATTATGGTGGATAATTTACTACTCAACACTGCTATGTTGGAATATGTGGTTGCTTCGGACAGATGTCTGTTGTAGGTTTTTAGGCGTCAACCCTGGAAGCACCTAAGATTCAATTTGCACCTCTGTGTTGAAAATGAAGGCCTTGAAGGAGAAACTGAGCATCTTTTTTTAGCTGTTCTGCTGCCTTCCCTGGTTGCATTGAGCCATCTGCTTGCTTATCTTTTGATGTAGCATTGTGTGATAAATAGTTCTTCCCTTCGGGCCCTTTTTTCATCTAATGAAGAAGAGGGCCTCCTGTTGCTGCCAGCCGAGGCACGCAGCATGATAACTGGTTTATTTATCGCCACAACCCGGTGGGGTACAGGGATGAGCAGTCGATAGCTCGGCACAGGGAAAAACGCACAGCTACACCGAAAACTACTTGTCCGTAACCTTAAGTCATCCACCTAATCTCTGCGCGGGAGCATGCACATTTTATTCTATTATATCAACCATGTCCCAGGCAGTGTTGCATTACTTTTGATCAAATGCAGTAGGCTACAGTAGACTATATATACACTCCCATTCAGAGAGAACAGGGAATTGGGGCGGGCCTAACAGAACTCTATTGGCACTAAGTGTAATGATAGTTGGTGTGGCATCCTTTTGCTAGTAAAATGTTATTGTGACAATATTACCCTGAAAATAAACACAATTTCACTTTTCAAAGTTTGTTCTGTGTGCAAATGTCCATTAACAATGACTGATAACGAAAGGGGGTTCTGAGTGGGGGCTTGAAATATAATTTCTGTCCTGATGGGTCATTGGCCAATAAACAACCATGTTCCTTTCAGTGTATTTAGTCTGGAAATTGGATAAGTAAAATATTTGTTCATTTGGCTCCTTTTATCTACAAACTCATATTGTTTTGGCTCAGATAAGGTTTGCCAGATAAAAATGTAGACTATTTCACAATCTGAAATACTGTTACTTTACTTTTTAGTACTTTATATTGGAGAATGGAAATGTTTTATTGGTTCTGGGGTTATTTTACGCATTTTGAATGATGGAGCCAAAACGCTTGGAAGCCGGCTCACCAGAAGCACTCTGGCGAGAAACAGGACTGGAGGGTCTCCTTGAGTCATAGTTCATCACAATGAGTGGAAAACATGAAGCTTCATGTGTGAGTGCGCCCCCTGCAGAGATCAACGGTCCATAACGAGTGTCCTCACTTCCAAAGCCATGTATTGTCATTGGCCTGAAAAGGGTTGTGACTACATGGGTTCTGAGTCCAACTGCAGCCAAATATTATAGCCCTTAATCACTTATCCATTTCTAATAGAGTACAACTGTCTCTACATTTGACAAAAAATCAAAACGACTCAACATTGCAGGTGACAATGGTTTAATGGATGGTAGCGATTCCTCTCTAGCCCCTAATAATACTCTCCACACTGTCTCTATAGCACAGGCTCTCTAATGCTCTATAAAATCGATGTGACATGCTAGCTCCCAGTCATTGCTTTATATATATTTGATAGGGGGTGAGTGAGTCAGCGAGGTCATCAGCTTAGTTCTGGGCTCCCTTCCTCCTTTTTCAAGGGCAAGGCGTCTGGTAAACAGCTTTTTACACTGCTGCCAGTGGAGCCAACAGGAGTGGCTGCTCCTGCCCGCCCTCCCCTTCCTCTCCTCTCCTCTGACGTTGTGTTTTCTTCCCTTTCTGCTGCCAGGAGGCCATCTTATGTCATAAATTAATAAACAAGAGAAAGTATAAATATAAAAGGGAAAAGAAAATCTGAAGCTCAGGTAACAAGTACATTCCCTCCTACAGGATGTTGGGTTCTGTATTCATGGGGTGAGTGTCAATACGTGGTCATTAGGACACCTTGGCTGTGGATGGAGCACTGCAGGACTGGAAATTAGGCAAATGAGAGGTGTCCCTACTGTTTGTTTACTGACATGGCTACATGATTCAAGTGGGAGGGGGTAGTTTGAAAGATACAATATTTTTGGTGAACACCAAATTTGTTTTGCTATAAAAGTATGTTGACTGGCGTTTCGTTTAGATGTTACAACTCTACAGAGTTTGACAACAGAAATATGTTCTTTTGACTTTGTATTAAATTCTGATCTCTGGTGTGGAAATGATGGAAGTGTACAACAACTATGACAAGGCAATATGCCAAAAACAAATATCACAATATTAAATTCAATTTCAATGTACACTGGGTATTTACAGCAATTTAGTGCTCAAACTCTAGCATGTTAAACAAGTATGTTGAGTGCAATACATTTGGAGAATGCACAGCAGTTTTATCAGGTAGCGACAATTATGTACCTGAAAATATTGCCAGGTGTTATTGAATTGCATCATACACAAATAAAGAAATTAAAGGTAAAAACAAAGCTAGATAACATTTACACAAACAAAGCTGTGTCTCACAGTAACAAAAATCTGAGCTGATTCATGTGTGAATAACAAAGTTTACAGCTTTCTTGTGAGAAGTTACCAATTAGTGATCAAGTGACAATCATTTTTGAAGATACTCAAACTCATCTCTAGATTATATATAAGTTCCATGTAAAATTAAGGCCCTTTACTGTGCAGGAAATTAGCCTGAAGAAACCAAAGGGTTTGTTGTAATTTATAAATCATTGTTTTATTTCATGAACAGAACCAACACATCAAGGCAATACTAAACACAGAAAAACAATGAAAATGGATAAACTGCGGCCAGGTTTGTTTTTATTCCAGGAGAAAGCACTGACCATTCTTTTGCATACTCTTTTAATCATGTCTCCCCAATTGCCTCTAAAGAAAAACAGACTGGCACATAAATGAAAGTTAAACATATTAGAATGCTGACCAAATAGTAAAATATTTTACTAAACTGGTATAATAACATATTTCTCAGTCCACATCCTCGCACCTCCATGTGCATGAATTTTCATATGAAACATCACTGACGATTAATGAGATTAGTTGGAAATGTGCAACGTTTTACAGATGGACAGCAATATGTGTAGGTAAGCATGTGTCATGAGTGATATGTGGGAATGTTGTGTCCCATACAACATTTATTCGGGAGAAAAGGACCACAACTGGATCCACTGTCGGCTGAAATTGCGATTAGTTCCACATGACTCAAATTTGACAGTTTAATTCCTCAGATTATGCCATACAAGTGTATAATGCAAACTGCCTGAGTATTTGGGTGACTTAAGTGTCTCATTTACCCTCAGGTACATTGAAATAAATTCATAGAAAGTGACTTGTGAGAAACAGGATTGAGAACAGCTGGTGTACATGCTAATAGCAAACTATCATAGTGTAACTGTGTGTCTTTACAAATATACTTAATGGAATGTTAAAGAGACAAAGTCAGTTTAACAACTGGCAATAACTTGTAGACATTATATAGTTTTATTGTCCAGCCCTAACAACAACTGTTACATGTTAAATGTTTAATAGATAGAAACAGTATGCATACAGGAGACTGCTAGGACAGGAGTCAAGGCTGCAAATCTGAAAGATCTTCCTAGAGCAGCTAAACATGAAATACCTTCCCTTATGAGTCACAGTCCTAGAGTTTTCAGCCTTGAGAGGAACACTTAATAATGTTGGTTATCTAGACCACTTTGAGGTCAGATTGTACTGTACTGTGAACAGCCCTTGAGGATTAGGTTAGGGAGTAGGCAACTAGGTAGAACTGAGGATGACCAAGAGGTTAGTGTTCTATCAACAATGCCAGTGTGGTACTGGTTACTGGTGCCATACAGACTACATGAGGAATTAAATAGTGTCCCTGGCCCAGAATTGCGTGAAACTGATAAAGTTAAAGTTAAATAGGTCACCCACAGAACAGAGACTATAAGGATGCTGTTCTCAACACCATCTGCCGTAGCTATAGCAGAATCATGAATTTGTTTATTTCTTCTGCTGACGGCATCCTTGTGCCTCATGTACTACCAGACCTATTACAGTATACCCTTAAGATAAAAGGTCATTACTGAATTGTTGGTGCTCTGCAGTATCCTCATGTAGTCAATAACCTCCTCAAGAAAGGCCACTGAATCATGACATCTCACAAAACCTGGTGTTCTGGAAGCCCGCTCGGCAGTGAATTAATAAATGCACAGATGGATGAACACAATTGCCCCATGATCTTTGGCAAGAGAACAGGTGCTGTGCACTGCATTCACAGGGAGATGACGCTCCAAAATGTGAACAAATAAACTGCAGGTTATAAATAAGCAGTGCTTTTATCATTCCTACCGTTCCTAGACGTGACTGTTGTTGCTTTGTCTATTAACAATCATGAACGTAAGAGTGGTATTTACAATGTACAATTTAGTTTAAAAGCTTTTATAGGCTATTTCAGTCCTCCTGAACTGACAATTGAGCGTTTCTAAAGTATGTAGCCATGTGTGAGGTACTCTGCCAATGTGTGGTGATACAGCATTTACTCCTAGTTGAGCAGGTTGTGATAAGTGACAGGGATTCTTTGTCATACATTTCTGGTGACAAAGACAATCTTTTCCAGAGTTACTCTAAGAGAATTTCTAAGAGTTACTGATGCTGATGGGGAGGTGGTGGCATTTGGTAGGACCCTTTCAATTACTTAAGCTAATTTTTACATGTATTTTGAGAATATACATTTGTAGTGAAATCAACAATAGGCATACTGTTGGCTGCTATGGGAAATTGTAATGCCAGCAACCCCGACTTAGTCAAGTGAAATTAGCACTAGCAGGAAGTGTGACGGGTGCATTCTGCTTTTCACATCCACCATCTGTGACTACAACATCCATTATTCTCATGACGTAAAATATGCCTCTGGATTTTACTATTAATGTTTTATAAATTACTGTTATTAGTTTTCCACATGCTACAGTTGGTTACTGACTGATCTTTTTGTTATCTGTATTTGGGTGGGGAGCATAAATCTAGAGTAATTGCCTCAGGTGAGGGGGTGATTCATTCAATTTCATCAACATCATCAGACTGACAAAGTATTAAAAGAGCAGCTTTTACTCTCCAGACTGTTATGAAGTGGTTTCTTTGTGTTATTTAATTTGGGCTTTTAATTTTCTTGCAGAGGAGAGAATTGTTGTCAGTCACTGCACATTAAAATCCCCTTGAACATGGTGGAAATTAGAATGGACCTCGGAAGAAACAAGTCATGAAAGATTCATTAAAATGGGTCTCATTGCGTTACAATTATAGATTGTATCAGCATTTCATTCTGAAAGCAAAGAGATGTATTGAGTCTGAGATATTACAAAAATGCTATGAATATGCTGTGTTGTTGGCTTGCTATATATATTTATATTATGCTATGCTTTTTAAAATAGCATGTATTCAGGACATATCCAGTACCATCAGTTATTATTGGTCAAGGCAAGTCTTGAATCTTAGCCAGCAATGGATGCTGTCACACAGTAAATAGCAATGAGAAATCCAGTTTAAATTGAATGCCTCTGTGACAAAAGCCTGTTGACTGAATGTGGTGTACTTGCAGATGGCCACACCGCTGTTTTCACACATGACCACACAAAACCATCTATTCTCTGTCTGTCTTCATATAAAACCCTGCCACGTCATCGAGATGCTGAATTTGTACCAGACTCAGAACGGCCCACCTTTCAGACAAAGTCAAATGACTCAGGGAAGAGGATATTGTTATCTTGTGCAGTGAAAATATTTTTGTTTGAATGTGTGAATTAAATTGTCAGAATCATAACTAATATATTGTTAGTCCATTGTACATTCATGCTACATTTCTTAGCATTCTACGGCATTTCATGTAATTTAACCACGTCAGTGAAAGTTTTAATGTTTATAATCCATACAAAGTACAGTCATTTGATAAATTATAGCTGCATGCTAAACCATTGTTGAATTATTGTACCTGACTGATAATGGGAGATGCTGATACTTTCATGGAGGATGTTCCATACACTGCATTTCAGAGTGCATTTTTAGAGACAGATGAGACTTTTAGGTAGAAAGTAGAGTGGTACGGTATTAATACATAAGTGTCTGTCTTCAGGAAGAAAACATAACCAGGCTAATGCTCACTGCAAGCTGCTCAAAGGAGTTGTCCGCTTTCGACTTCCCAGCAGCAGTAGCAAACTTTGAGCAGGCCAGGATCCACAGCAGACGCGGCCATGCTCCGCTAATGTGCCAAACATATATAAATTGCATTTATTATCTTTGTTTGCCACTCTCACTATATCTATATATTAGAGGGGTAAACAAGGATAATAAAAGTAATTTTTATTATCCTTCTAAGTGAAAGTGAACGGTACTTTTGAGGAAAAAATACTTTCAGAAAAAAATGTTTCATACTGTTCCCATGCACCATCTTCTAAACAGGATGGAGACGAGGAGTTTATTTGTGTAACATTTCAAGGAGCAGGATTCAATCGCACAGTACAATTTGTTCAAAGACTTTCTTTGTAATGACAAGGCTTTAGAAGACTCAAAATGTATGTGAGAACATGACAATAAGACATCACCACGAACAATGGCCGACAGAGACAGGAAACTGGGGAGACTAAATAGGGAGGTGATAAGGGGAAAACATGACACAGGTGAGAACAATGAACACAGGTGAAAGCAATGAACAGAAGGGATGATAAACAGTACATGGAAACAGAATGACTAGAACTTAAACACGCTTAACATAGAAATGTAACAACCGGACCGGCCAAGGCCGTGCCCGGCTGTTACAATTTGTTTATCTGAAAATGTTCGTAGGAATATACGATACCCAAATCAACAAAAGAAACATCCCAAGACTACTATGTGACCTGAGCAACGCTTAACTTAATTTGCTCTAGATCTCTGATCAGTAAAGAATGCTGCGGAATGTGTTGGTAGATGAAACGCATCACTGAAATGATGGTCTTTATACCTGAGCAGCATGAGGCAGCTGTTTAGGATGGGAGGTCTATTAGTGATTGTTAAATATACTCTTTTGAAACTTTCAGGATAGTTATTAGTTAAATATACATAGAAAGATTGTTCTATTGTGTTAACAAGTATACTTAAATACTTTCTTTCGGTCATTCAAAATTACTGCTGAAATACTACTCATCACTACTACACAAGATCTATAAAAAGCCTACTGGTTTTATTAGGTTACTGCTAATGAGATGTCCAATAAAACCAGTAGTGATGTACAGTAAGTCATAAATTATGAATTAGGTTGTTTCACTGCTGTATATTCACTACTCAAATCACTACTTATTTATTTTGAAATAACTACTGTGGAATTACCCGGCATTTTGGGTACCAGCAACTTCAATCAATCAATAAAATGTATATTATAAACCATTTTACAACAGCTGTTGTTTCAAAGTGCTTTTACAGACACCCAACCTAAAACCCCAAAGAGCAAGTAACAAGGGTTAATGCATAGTGGCTAGGAAAAACTCCCTTGTAGTGTCCAAAATTAGGAAGAAACCTAGAGAGGAACCAGACTCTGATGGGTGGCCAGTCTCCTTCTGGCTGTGCTGGGTGAAGATTATAAGAGTACATAACCTTATGGGCCAAGTCAATGTTTTTGCATAATCAGAAGACTAGCAGGTCAATAAATGCAAGTGTGCTGTAATCCCAGGACAGGACTGGGACAGTCAGGTTGGGTGTGGACAGGGACAGGACTGGGACAGTCAGGTGGGGTGTTGGCTGGGACAGTCAGGTGGGGTGTGGACTGGGACAGTCAGGTGAGGTGTGGGCTGGAACAGGACTGGGACAGTCAGGTGGGGTGTGAGCAGTGGCCACAAGAGTCATCTGGCAGCAACCTGATTGGCAACACAACCAGGAGAACTTCAGGCAGGGACAGCTACGAGTCATTTGGGCCACGGTAGATCTGAGGTGGGATCCAAGTGCTCATGTTCTCCTAAGGTCAAACAGGAACCCAGGAACATTAGAGAAAGCATTCCTAGAACTCAAATACTCCTAGGTCAGACTACACTTAATCATAGAACTTGCTGAAAAGACGAGTCTTTAGTAGACGCAAGGTTGAGACTAAGTCTGAGTCTTTCTTTGTAAATGGTAGATCATTTCACAGTAGTGGAGCTCTGAGGGGAAAAGCCCTGCCTCCAGCTGTTGGTTTAGAAATTTGAGGTATAACAATCTTGTGATCTTAGTGTACGTATAGGTATGTATGGTCCGCTTTGTAGGTTAACCTACACATACTTCCATAAAGTGCTGTCTGCAGGCCAGTGTTCACACTAGAGGTCTTCATGGTTCCAAAAAGTTGGATCCGTTCTGAAATTAACCGATGTCTTTCCCACCCGACCCGATTTGCATAAATTAAAATAAAATGTTAGACACATTCCGAATGGATCCGAAGAAAAACAGATCCGTTCCGAAAAGTACATTAGGAAAAAAAACAGATCTTTCGTCTGGATCCGAAAGATCCGTTCAGTACCTACAGCAGAAATAGAAAGAAGCCTCAAACTGGTGCAACAGCTAGCCGGCGCCATCAATAGCTCAAGTAAAATTGGAAAAATTAGCTCATTGTGTTAAAACAAATGACATAACCTACAAGTACAAAACCTTTTATTTTTTATATTTATTCAACTACCTAAAAAATATGTCCAACTCTGCTCAGTTGTGAATATTTTGCGTTTAAAGCCTGATGTCCACCAGATACGTCAAACTCGTTGCGTTGTGCCGGAAGTCATTCATTGTCAATGAAGCAATCCGAACAGGTACGTTTCCAATGCGATGTTGCATTGCGATGCGTTTGGTGTAACGCATGCGTTCAATATTTTCAACTTGTGCGTGGTTTTATTGTTGCGGTGGTACTACGGAAGTTCAAGTTCCCAATGAAAAGGAGTACTCCCAATGAAAGGAGTACATGGCAACGAGTGGCACATAGCATGACCATAGCCAACTAATAAAAAATGGTTATCAAGCGTTATATTATTTACAATGTCAAATCTACATTGTTCAAGCTAAATTTGATAATCTGCTAAATAAAACAATTCAAGTGGCTACAGTAGCCTACCTAACCAACTCAAAACGAATTAAGTAGATGAC
Source organism: Esox masquinongy (assembly GCA_016801175.1). Lineage (NCBI taxonomy): Eukaryota > Metazoa > Chordata > Actinopteri > Esociformes > Esocidae > Esox > Esox masquinongy. The sequence goes on from JACXGI010003856.1 coordinate 36,058, forward strand.
TGTTGTTGTTAACTAGCATTGTATCAAACTACTGTACAATACGAACCATTCTGCTCTATCTTAGCTGAATCACCAGCACCTGTTTTCCACAATTATAGTAGGCTATCTCATTCAGCTGCGCAGATATAACTGTAGTAGCAATCCTGCTCCAGGCAGCATTGTTGGAGTTGATGTCCCGGTAGCAATAGGTCCTATGCACTTTGGTCGTATAGAGCAGGTTCTCTTGTCTAGAGACTGCAAAAATAATCTCTTCCCTGCTTCCATCTGTATACCTTGCGAAAGCACATGTGCGTCAATTATGAAAAAATACGTACAGGACATCCGACAAAAATAACGTAGTATAAATTTTGACGAATCTGGTGGACATCAGGCGTAAGGCTTTGCGGTCTTGCGTGCATGCATTGCGTAATATAACATTCACTCACTGCATGCAAGTCCATATATTTTTGAAATAATTTTTAATTACAAATAGAAGCGTGTGCCTATAGAGATATTTTTTCCTAAATCCAAAGCTATTATTTAATTACGATATTCTTGCCGGCAATGTCGGTCTATTCCTACATATTGGAAGAGAAGAATTCATTCAATAATATTTTATTATTCTTCCCCCGCTTTTACCCTGAGATGCTGATTGCAGAACAATATCTTAAAGAGTTTGGTTCCCCAAAATGCACCCGTTTCAGCAGCGTGACTCACGAAGGAACGACAGCAGCGGAGAATACAATACCCAAACGCACCACACTTTCCGCGGCTAAATACCTGCTGGACCCACACCACACTTATGGTTCAGGTGGAGATTTGGAGGCTAAATGCATTCAATGCATGCATATTTACCTATAGCATAGGTAGTTTTACAAATAGAAATAAAGAGCTTGCTCATTCGCCGGTGGAATGTTCCCAGACTTTAACGACACTTCTTATATAGCCTATCCTTGACGGCTACTGAGGCAACAGGCAAAATGAACCTACAGGCCTACAGTAAGAGACTATAATTTGTTCATTTATAATTTAAGTATTTTAATAAAGACACATGATATTGTTAGATTACAAGTCTAACTCTAAGACATTTTTCTTCATCTCAAATTAATCAAACTAAGTCCGAGCGGAGTCAGTGCGCACTGCCGTCATAGTTGACTAATAGGAAAATAGCCACACCTTTTCAGACATTATTAACTTTATTAATGATAAAAAAATAAGAAAAACTGAACTATTACAGTAATTAATAATTATAAACTAAAAGGAAAATCAAATTAGTTCGAAAATACGAACTTCACATTATACAAGAACCAAACAGCTGGCCTGGCTTAAATAGCCCTGTCCAACTAGAGGGAAAATAAGTAACAATATAATGAAACAAAAGTGTACTCTTCCTCTTCTAGCTTTCTTTTTACATCTGTGAAAAAGGCATTGCCCTCCATATTCCATCAATCAAGAAAAGATTATACCAACGTAGCCTCTTCCTCTTTCTCTCTCCAGCAGCAGCCAGTCACAGGAGGTGATCACGTGCATAGGATTTTAGTTTCAATTGACTGGAAGGTTTAAGTTTAACCTGCTGTTATCTTAAGATCAGAAATCTGTTATTTCTATTTATTGCATAATGGATGGATCCAATCGGTCCAGTCAGTAAATACAATATTACTGCAGATACCTGAGACCTGTCGCAATTACGTCAGACCCAACCCAGATCCGAGAAAAAAGTACAAATTTTGGACCCAGACCCGCACGGGTCCCGGGTCATATCTCGGAATTTCGGGTGTGGTGGACCCGTGAAGACCTCTGGTTCACACCACTAAAAACATAGAAATAAAATATATATATATACCATAGCCAGGGACGCCGACAGGAATGACAGGGCCTGGGACAGAATTTAACGTTTAGGACCCAAACCATGGGCCACAAAATTAATTAATAGCAATTATATTACTGTCCAAAAAAACAGGTCATAAACTTTTTATTGTTTAATGTTTTAATTCATAACTAGGCCACATTCAAATCCCTTTGTTTTCAACACAGGTAATTATGTCACATCTTTTCAATTCATAGCCTACTCAGTCCCAATCTGCCATTACTTAACCGCTACACATATTTAGACGTTCTCTTTTAAATTTGTCCTTCCTTTTTTGTGCTCCTAGTTTTGGTTGCATGGTGGCAATGTTAGTTAGACAAATTTATTGTTTAAATTTGAAAAACTTTTAAGCTGCACTTTGTAGGATTTTTTCACAAAAAAACCCCAAACAATTGCAACATTTTGCAATTACTCACCCGTCAGGAAGCGGTTCCGCACCAGTGCCCGATAGAGATTCACCTTCCGAATAAAAATATGACAAATGGAATAACCTGTTCCAAAAAAAGCGCTAACTCAAGAGTCCGACAACGTTCTTCTTAGCTTTGCTAACGTTAGCTTAGGGTTCCTGGTAGCTAGCTACAGAGAGTTGGTCTGTCTTCTTTCGCTTTGCCGTTTTCGTGGTGTATGCTATAGTAGACAAGGGAGGAACTGACTGTCGTCCTGGTCTCTAGCTGCCACTATAGTTTCTTACAGTCAAACTTTGCTCCTTACGGCATACTTACGGTATATATAATATCATCCAGGTAAAATGCTCGTTCACAAAATAAGCGGAAAGGAGGAAAGTCTGCCTCGCAGAAGGCGATTGGTTGGAACGGGATTGGCTGGGAAGTAACGGCGTGCTCCAAAAATGACAAATTTACATTTTTTTTACTGAATAAATCCTATCTAGTGCAGCTTTAACAAAGTTTTGTTGGCGCTGGTGTTTAGGGTATCACCCTAATTGGCTGTTGGTGTTAGGGTATCACTCTGATTGGCTGTAGGTGTTAGGGTATCATTGATTGGCTGTTGGTAGAACAAACCATTTTTACAGAAGAAAGGTTTAATCATAATGCTATATTAAAAAACAGCGAAGAGTAAAAAACATGAATCTTCTCGATAGTACTGAATAGCTAATTAATAATTAGTTGTCCTCCCCTGTCGGCGTCACTGACCATAGCTAAAAATTTCCCTGGATATATTTTCACACAAACAAGCTCTTCTGCTCAGGGAGCCAGTATAGCCTACATAACAATATGCCTTCTCAGTAAGGGGATTTGATTCATGTAGCCCATTCACGCAGGTAGGCGTGTCTTTTGCACCATGTCAAAGTTGCTTGAATGCATTTATTTTCGGACCTAGGTGTGCTTCCCAGGCATATAAGAGTATTTTTCTGTTTTGAAAGGCATACAAGACTTATGTACCCTTTTTCTTTTTCATTTATTAATTTAATAGCAGAATCATTTGTGCTTTGCAATGTAATAAATCATTTTATATTTCAAATGAAATGATAAAAGGAACCTTGAGTAATTTGCCTGAATTGATTTGCAATTTAAAGCTTGCTAAAGCTGAACATCTTATCACAGGCATTATGTGATAAAATGAACCACATTTTATGATTGCTCATTACTTCTCCCATGTATAGATTCTGAAGGTTCTGTGCTTGGCCTTATATTTTATAGGTAGACTTTATATGCATTGCTATGATCAGACTTCTTTGCCTTGGGAGGATTTTGACATGTTGTACAATAAAATTGCCTGTTCTAACTTATGACAAAAGCACAGGCTATTGCAAACATAAGCACTCTACAAATAGACACTATTTAGGCAGCATATCAAACATATGCAAGACACAGATGACAGCACAGCACTCTTTATTCATTGTCATTGCAAACATTGGCAAAGGAGGCAGACAGACTAGCTAATGCATAAATCAAAAAATCTGTCCCCCTGTCAAAATCTAGTTATCAGCAGCTACAGTGACAGCCTAGGAGTGGAATTCTGGTCAATGTCAATCACATGCTAGCTATGAAATCATGATAGTCCGCTTGCATGATAATTAGGAAAGCAGTCACGTGTGTTATTCTCAACAAACTAGCATCGTAACTCCAGAGCCCTCCACAATTTCTGCACTCTTGATATTGATAAGCAAACAAGGCTATTACAAAAAGCCATTGTTGTTCATCAGCTTGATCTTACAGTCAAATTTTGAGAGAAATCTAATGTTAAATGAAGGTGAAATTGTTCAAAAAACATTCTGAATTAACTAATTTCTGTAATCACTACACGCGTCTGTTATTCGGAATGATGTCATCGGTAGCTAGTGAATGCTAAGTGGTTGTTTACAAAGTTACGTTGACACTTCCCCTTACTGAAAAAAACTTGACTGGAAAGGAAGTGTCAATTTAGTTGAAAATTAGATTTATATAGCAAAAATTAATAGTCTTAGTTTGAAGTGTTATGGAGTAGGTTTCCGCTTGCAATGCAGCTTTTTAAGATGGGGACACAGTTTCAATTCATGAATTTGGACGATACAAATAACACTAATTCCAAGCTGGGACAGAAGTGAATAATGGCTTGTGGTGAAAAATGACTCCATTGTCCTTCAAGAACAACTCAGGGTAAGCGGAATTTCACCCAAATTAATCTAGATCGAAATATCGCATTAAGAGAACGTTTGTTTTTCAAACTAATGAATACCTGCGCAGAATGTGATCCTAATGTGTGCAGCACCTTATGGGTTCTTATTGCAAGAAAGATACATATTTTGCAAAGGTCAGGGAAAAGCTGTTCCCGCAGAGCCTTTTCATTTAAAGGCATGATAGATTAGTCTAACCAAGATAAAGCATACAATGGCAAATAATCCGCTACCTATGCTTTGATCACTGAAAGAAGGCAGAGCGGTTTTATTGGCAGAAATCCAAACCACATTGTCCTAGGACCAGGTTGCATTGCTGGAGTCAAACATCATAGGTCTCTTTAGGTGTAAATGTGTTGAAAAATAATCCCAGAAACACTGGTAGATGTAGGTTATCAGCCTGAAACAGGCTGCCATTTAAGAAAAGTAGTATAATTAACAATTGTCTCCTCTTTCCTTTGTAATTTGATGATGGAGATGAACTCTTTATCTTGACTATATTGTTTGCCATCTAGGATATCAAGAATACTTGATATGGAGAAATACTTTGAAATAGAGACCTGGTCATTTATTTCTACGCTCAATTAACATAGTGCTGTAAAAGTCATGTGACAAAATCCCTAGTATCTCATCAGTGCAGCCCTCCCCC
>JACXGI010003856.1:41266-58965 GCA_016801175.1 Esox masquinongy
GAGAGAGAGAGAGAGAGAGAGAGAGAGAGAGAGTCAAATATAAACATTTACCACATTTAAATCAGAATTTGTAACATTTCATAATTCATAATATAAGAAAAAATATTTTTTTCAAAAAACAGACTATGCAAACCGTTACTTGGTGAGATTTATTGTCTTATAATTTAGCTTTATCTTTGTCTGTGTGTTGTCCATCTTTAATATATAAATAATATGAATAAGTAAAAGGTTGCGGTAGTTTGACAGGACAGCAGTTTCGACAGCAGTTGTGTTTTTAGCAGGCCTTTGAGGGCCCCTTACGAAAACATGACACAACGAAAGCCCCATTTATCTGAGCAGACCATCACACCCGGCTCTGGAGCGTTGTAATGACATGGATAGCTGCCAAAAATGCCAGATCCCCACATCCACAGGCGCTGATTGATGACATGGGGCCCAGGCCGTCGGAAGCAATAGTTTTCAGGAGCGGTCCTACAAATCACAATGAGGAGTATAGCGGAGAAGTTGCAACTAAGTAGCAGACAGGCCATTGAAGAAGCATTGCCGCAAATGTTTTGCCTAAAAGAATAAATTATAAGAGTAGAAAATTGCCTCTCATTTCTCTTGTTATGGAGATATGGATGCCGATAAATATCAGTATAGTTTCCTTACTATACAGTGCACCAAAAATGTCAATGCTTGCCTTGCCTACCTAAATCCTTTGTGTTCCCATCAACCTAACCACCTTTCTTCACCTGATTGACCATTCATTCTTGCTGAATACTAAATATTCTGAGCATTGACTGAACCACATCTCTTCCATTCTGGGTTCTCTTGATTTTAATATTTGTCTATATTTATTTTTATTTCTAGACTATTACTGACTGAGAATATCCACGCATGGTGATAATTTTTACAGCAGTGTTCATAAACTAGCAGTGCCTTTTTAAGGGCATTCAAATGTTCTTTTGCATCTAGGCGCAAGAAAGTGGGACATAGATGGGAGGAGGATTAAGACGGTCTCTTATAGCTGAGGGATATCCCAGTTGCAGCTGTTTGTGAGTGATATCAACTGTCTTTGCAGCTAAAGAACATCTCTTCTCTAAGGGGACTGATATCATAGACCAACACAATGATAAGTCCTTCTTTTCACACACTTGGCCATCCCTCTGACAGCTTAATTGGCTGTGTGAGAAATGTTAACTCATCAATGGCCAAGTCTTCTTTGAGACTATTGGTCTTAAAGTCCAGAGACCTCATGCTATACATGTATGTTCAGGATGTGAGGATTAGGGGGATTAGTGCCCATTCCTAATGAGCCTAAGTGGTGTGCTATCTCAATCAACCAGGATGGATTCCCATCAGTTTTGCTAGGAGACATTCCAGATAGTGGTTATGGTTTCTCAATCACATTTTTCCTTATTATTCTTCTCATTATTTCTCCATTATCCCATTGCATAGATTCATAGACATACACTCGTGGTTAAGTGTGATTATGTTTCACAAAGTCCTCCAATTCCCTCCATGACTCCATAAGCGGCATCTTTCCGCAACATATTTTCACTTTTTGCAAAAACAAAACATGGAATCTCTTTTAAGTGTGCCTTTATTGATTCACATAGTTGAGTGTGCATCTTCTTGAAATTGATTGACAGCTCCACCAGCGAAGGAGAACCATGTGTGAACGTTTGTTTTAAGTTACTGGAGATTAAGAAATGTAGTCTTTAATTAAATTGACTAACGTCCATGTTGCACTTCCTTCTTCCTAGCGTCCAGACAAAGTTGTACCCAGACCCTGGTCACACCTTAAGAATGTTCTGGATTTGCCTATTGTATGTAGCTGGAAGCGGGGAATAATCCACAAGAGTAATTTACAACTTTGTCACTGTAAGGAATAATTGAGTTTGCTAATGTTGTGGAAGGATCTGTTGATTATTTGTATGTAATCAAATATATCCACTTTCTATCAGATTAAGGGAGAATGTTGTATTGAGAAATATCACCCCTGTATATAGTAGGAGTCTGAGTTATTTCCTGTTAGCCACCTATAAAAAGGTGGCCATTCCTGAAAGACTGATATGGTTGTGTGCTGAAAGGTTTAATGCTGGGTAGGCGCATCAAGCGACGCGTGCACAGGTTGACCCTAGGAGGCTTGAGCCCCTGCCATTTTTCCCAGAGACTCAAGTGCCTTTTTTGGCGGTTTCGCTGCCTGTGTTCCATCGACGCATGTCACTTGCTTTGACAGGCATTCCACTTCTGTCAGTGTGATGTGCGTCACTCACTCTGACAGGCAAGTTGTCAGTTTTTGTGATGCGCATCACGCTAGCTGACAAGCACGCATTGCACGATGTCTGTTCTAGGGGTCGACCGATATGTTTTTTTCAGGGCTGATGCCGATACTGATTATTTAGAGATCAAGGAGACCAATTACCGATATTTGTGCGCGGTATACATTTCTGGTAGAAGTGAAAATTTTACTGTGAAAATTTTAGTAGCACAAACACCAACGCAAAACTTTCTTTCTGTGCATTTAAAAATATGTTTAATTAAATACTATAAAACAGAACTTTTAAATATTAAATTTTGAAGAAGAAAGTGCATGGAGCTCCTAGCAGCATTTCTTATAAACTGTAATTTTATATAGAGAAAAATAATTCACTAAATAGCTCCCCAAATCAGGTACATTTTACTGTTTACAGTGTTTATTAGGTTTGTTTCCTGCAAAAATGAATGAATAACGTAAAATCTTACTGTAACTAATTAATGTAAAACCTTAATTCTTCTGTGGTGTAGCCATTTGCAATGAAAGGTGGTTTCAAAAGAGAAAGTTAAGATGGTCAAAAAACTAAAAAATGCTCAAATTATTAAAGCACAAAAATGCTTCACCTATTACAGCACAAAAGCATTGAAAATCCTTTGTGTGTAAGTTGGTTCCAATATGAACATAAAATATTTACATGATACTGTGTCATTCCAAACAACATTATTATTGGCCGAGTATTTCTGCTATTGTGTCATGCTTACAGAGTATGACCAGATTTGGTACAAGTGACATGCAAGAATTAACGTTATGTCAAGTTTTTTGCTAGTCAGCTGACTAAATTAATGGTAAACAAATAAACTTTCTAAAGTTACAGTAGCTATCACATTCAAATAACGTTACCTAATTAAATCAAGACCCAACGTTAGCTACTGGTGTAACACTCATGTTCGTGTAGTGTGCTAGGTAGCCAGTTTAGTAAAGTGCAAAAGATAGGTAACAGAATTTCTTCACGATTTAGGTGAAAGCGTTAAAGCTCCACTAGGTAGGATTTTCAGTAAAAAAAACAATTACAGCATTTTGCAATTACTCACCCATCAAAAAGCGGTTCCACAACAATGCCTGATAGAAAATGAAGCGCCGAATATTAATAATATAAAAAATAGAATTACCTGTTCCAAAAAAAGTGATAAGTTTGACGTTATTCTTAGATTTGCTAACATTAGCTTATGGTTCCTCGTTGCCAGCTACAAAGAGCTTGTCGATGTCTTATTTCGCTTCTTTGCCGTTTTCATAGTGTATGCTGTAGTAGACAAGGGAGGAATCAGCAATTTTCGTCCTGGTCTCTAGCTGCCATTATTGTTTCTTACAGTCAGAAAACTTTGCTCCCCATGGCGTACTTATGCTATATCGTTCAGGTAAAATGAGTGTTCACAAAACAAGCCAAGGAGGAAGGCCCACCTCGCAGAAGGTGATTGGCTGGAACAGGATTGCTGAAACAGAATTGGCTGAAACGTAGCGGCATGCTCCAAAAATTTTGAATTGACAGTCCACTGGCAACTGTCTGTGTTGCTAAACAACTCCTAGATGGCCTCATTAGCTTACACAACATGTTCATAGGGCTGATAAAATCCTTTTTTTACTGATAAAATCCTACCTAGTGCAGCTTTTTTTTTTAAATCCTACCTAGTGTAGCAATGTTGACGTTACTTTTGCTTAACCTAGCTACCATCATGTAAAAACATTAGAAAACGAATATGGGCGAGGATTCTGTTATATATTCTTTGTTACCATACTAAGAACATTAGCTATCTAGTTGTAGCTTTGATGTTGTTACACAAAATTATCACTGCATGTAAATAAACTCAAATGTTAGTGTAAGCTATCTTTTACTGCAACAAAGCGCATTAGGCGGGGTCTTTGGCAGAAAAGGTGTGACTGACTTAAAAGCTATTGCTTTCGCCTCCGCTTAGTGAAATCCCTTATCATGTTTGCCATATTAAACAGGGGGCCTGAAAAATCGCTTTTGAATGTCTCCTTCTTTCGTGCGATTAGGCTACACTGAAACATTAGTTCAGGCATTTTCGGTGGAGTTACGTTAGTCCACAAAAAAATGAAACCGGGTATTGTCATCATAGAAAAAGATCTACAGCCTCTTGTCTCTGCCATGCATCTTTCTGCATTCTTTTTTCCCATGTCTCTCTCACAAATATGACATACAGTTTTGTCTATTTACTCAATGTATAACCAGTCAGATAATTCTGCAGGCGGGACATTGTACAACACAAGCAGAAACCTTTAAGAGAGGTGTGGCTGCCAGAGTAGTGCATTTCAAACTAAGTATTTTATTGGGAATCATATCAGACAAATTAATGATTCCGATTATTGTAAAAAGTATGAATATTGGATCCAATTATTGGCCAGGGTGATAATTGGTCGACCCCAGTCTACTCCCGCATAAATCTGGAGCAGAACATAGGTCTTTCCAAGGCCCTGATGCTGGGCGTAAATGTATAGTTAACATTATTATTTGTTTAGTCAATAAATTCCCCAAAGGTGGATGCATATTTACGTTATCCGGCCTCCTCGCTGGATATTTCAAACCATGTATGGCCATCAAACAGTATGAGGGATGCAAACATGTATCTGGTCTTTGGTGGAATGGACTACAAAATAGCTTAAATAGTATCTGCAGGCTAAATAAACTGTTGATGAGCTTTAGTTTTATTTAGAGTTACCTCAGACAGCGTAGGCTGCATGAGTGAAGGGTGAGTGAATTCATGCAATGAGCCCCGTTGCCGACCCTGTCTCCTGGACATAGGCCAAGTGTTATTCCACTGCCTAGCTGAACAGATACTAAATGCTAATAGGGAATCCATGTGGGCTTCCTCAAGGCATAGCACAACATACAGTATTCGCCACCTACTATAAGAGCTAGCTATAGCAGCTCCCACTTTCTAAAATATCAAACACGGTGAACCAAAACTGTCTCTGGTATCCACAGTACTCCACACTCTACTCCACGCCTGAGATATCAACAATTAAAACATGGTCTTAGTAGGAATGACTGTAGAAATGTGCGGGGGTGGTCTACTTAGTAACATTTTTGTCATTATGAATTGTTTAGGAAATCACACAACTGCAAGGCTAAGGGGGAGGTGTTGTGAAAGTTGATTGGTTGGTATATTAAGCTGATTAAGCCTATGCTTATTCTTCAGAAATGTATCCCGGTCTATCTGTACTGGCTGATAAAGGTCAAGTTTGACTCATTGGTCCACCAGATTATTTGTGCATTTGGTCGTAAGTGTCTGGGGATGAGACTACTGGCTAATGAGCACATCAGAGGCTTAAGGAGGTCTGTCCTGAAGCTGATTTCATCCACCTTGGAAAGAAATAGGTGATACCCTCTATCTCTCTTACCACTATCTCTGAAAGGCCTCCATCAATACTCACGTTGACATACCTGTCACGCAGAGCGGCTTCTGCACTTTATGGCCAGTTGCTAGGCAACAAAGAAAAGAGAAAGGCCTTCTAGACCCAAAAGGTCAACCATAAAGAGAAGGCCATCCAGCACATCAATCAGACTGATAATAGAGAAATCATCTCCTGAGGAGGGCTCAGGGCCGGCTCCAGGCATAAGTAACATAGGTACTATTAGGGTTTCAAGTAGAGGTGGGACGACAATTTCCTGTGATTACATGATGATCTGGCATGCGTTAATCTATTGTACAGCATTCATGAAGCATTCACAACTGCATCTGTTTTGTTTAGTTTGAAAAAAGTCTACAGCAGCTACTCCAAGCTACATCTCTCCTCGTTGCTTCCCACATCTATTAACAGTTCTTGCAAGGCATGCTCTCGAGCAACCTCATTTACAAAATGTTCTGAGTTAAATTAGGCTTAGGCTGAGATTATTAACAGATAACAGATTATTAACAGATATTGTGCGTTGATTTTTCTTTCTGCTGTTGAATGGGTCTGTCAGCATTTCAAGTACTTTGCAGATGAAGCAAACAAATAGCCATATGGAAAATATATCAACTTTTGCTGCAAAACAAGGTTTCTATGTGGTTTTAAAAATAATTTCTATCTACAAAAAATTTGTTAGCTCAATAAATTGATGCAGTTTAATGAAGGATTCATATAATTCCCAAACATATTGTTTGGCAGTCAAATACAAAATTTTGTTAAATCAAAGACTTACTTGTTTTGCTGTTACATCTTGCTGCCTCCATCCATTCGGTATTATGTAGGGCTGTCCCTGAGTACATTTTTTTTGGGTCCATCTTGATTGGACTGATGTCTTTGATTAATCAACAAATTGAAATTCAAAACTTATTTTTTTCGTAAGCCCATTAGCCGTCTATTGAGGATATGTTAGAAAAGGTGAACATCAAAACCTGTGACTGACATTTATTACTTAAGATGCAGTGCTTGACTTGGGCCGGAACGGCATTCCGATACTTCTAATTTTAGGCAAACAGCGTTCCGGTTCCTTTTTTAGGCAAAAGAGATGTCTGGGATAGTCTACTTTAACGGAACAAGCCTTATTAATGTATACATTTTGATGAACATAGTCTAATGTGCCATTTGTTAGTTCCTGCACTTATTTTATCCCAAGTCAAGCGCTGTTAAAATGTATAGTATATACCACAAATGACTGGGGTTCCTCTATTTTGTATTTTTGTTGTGACAGAATGTTTGTAAAGGTGATTGTTATTTCATAATATTCTGTCAATTTGCATTATTGGGGGTAGAGCAATAAAACCAAATGACGCTGCCCTCACGCTAGCTCAACCATGCTCTCACTGACTGAGAGTTGTGTGCATAGAGAGCCAGTTCAACAATTTTTATAAGCGATTTAGGAACTTAGACAAACTGTATTCCCCTTTAATAAAACCAAGTTGTTTGATGTTTTTAGGCCCTGCTGGCTTAAATAATACAGAACAAATAACAAACTAAAGAGGGGATTTACAAATTAACCAGAAACATAAAAACATGTTCCTGACCTAACTTAAGCTGCTGGGCTTCCAAGATTCAGCCATTGTTATGTTACATTGTAACGTGTTACCCCCAACACTGGTTGTAACTATATGAGAAATTAAATCCAAGTATGAATTTCAAAAGTATCGTTTAACTTGCACAACAGAAACCTCTAGAGAAAATTAGATAGAAATAAAAATATATCTTTTTGTGTCTGCCCAAATACAAAACGATTAGAATTGGATGAAATTTGTTATGAAACTGCTAAATGTTCCCACCAACTATTGTTTGGGGCCCTTCATAATCTACAACTGGCTCTGGGAGGGTTTTTATACTTGAGAGCGAAGGTGAATGGATGAACTGTGATTATGCTCTCATTGATAAAATGATCGGACAGAGTCAATTTACTGCACCACCCAGGTTTTTTATTGGAATTGTAGACCACCGTGTTTGTATGAATGACATGGAAAGGACTTTATGAAAACACATCCCTTGGCACTCAGAGTGTCAGCAGAACTGTGCATAATGTTGCCTGCAGACCTCTAGATCGATTATGTCACACACCATGATTATATGAGGTCGCTCTTTCTGCCTTGACCTTTCTAAAGTCTCCTCAAAACAATTGTTTGAAAAACTGTATTTTCTTCACTGTGTGCTTAAAAGTAGAAAGTTTCTGATGGGAGAGTTTCCGTTGTATCCCCCCAGAAAAGAGCATATTCAGCTTAATAACCAGAAAGCACATGGTTATTTGGGGTGAAGGGAGGAAAATGAATACTCAAGCAAAACATTTCTGTACCATGATGCATTTTACCCAAATGTTTGAGTCTACAGTGTGAATTCTGAGTCTACAGTGTGAATACAAACTGCACTGTGTATTCCTTGGATATTATTATCAATATAAATTATTTACATTGCCAGAATTAGCATATGTGTCTGCTTAATCTTGAAGACACTTGTACATGCATTTGCCTTCATTGCACATTTACACATCCCACCTATAACATACATTGTTCTTAATTGTTTCACTTGTACATTTTCTCCAATCTTCTATTTGCTCTTCTGGTTAGATGCCAACTGCATTTCATTGTACTGTACTTGTACTTGTTCAATGACAATAAAGTTGAATCTAATCTAAAGTCTCAAGTCACAATAAAAGGACGCAGCACATGCCCAGCAATCAGCTCTGCTGGCAATGTCAAAAAACCTGCTTTAATATATTAACTATGACAGAGCTTTCTAGCTAGCTACTACCCACTATCACTCAGGTTATACTTTCTTCTCTATCAAATCTCAAAATATAGGCCAAATCATAATAAAATACACAGCTAAAATACAACTGTGTAGCTGCAGCCATTCGGTCTTCATAGGCTATACATTAAATATAAGATATCATAATATCACTATTTACCTTCATTGTTTTTCATGCTGTGGTGGAAATATAATTAATTGGACCATTTTCAGCCTCCCTGCCATCCAATGCATACAACCGGGTTCTAACAATTTGTTAACCCAGCAGCCATTTAGCAAAGTTGATTGATTAATTACATGCAACCTTGATTATTCGGCTAGCTAATAAGTCTATAATATCAACCAGGTGTTGGTAGTTATTGATTATGTGATGATTAATTGTTTTCTAAAAGCTACCTTTCATATTTGCTAATTAGCAACTTACTTCAATCGCATTCCCAACTGTTGCATCTTCCACTCCTTTTGATGGTGCTCAGCATTGTGTTTGAACAGGTGGTCAGACTCAAGTGGAGTCTCATGCTATACTTTCAACACTACAGAACATGCTTCCCTCCAAAAAAAAAAATTTTTTTTTTTTTATTGTCCCTAATCCCCAACAGAAAATGTTATAGAACTAACAGTGTTTTAATTAGTTTATAATACTTCAGGTGCAACAGCTTCGCTCTGACTGCCCCATGCAAGGTTCGAACCAGTGATCCTCTGAACACAAACAAAACTTCCACCCACCAAGCGTCTTTACTGTCGTAAGGAAACAAATAACTGATTGAAATGCTATCACTTCCGATTAAAATGCTGTCAGCATTTCTCCAGATTCCAGAAAATATTGAGTTTCTATATGATAGCACTAATTGAAACAATAGTATTATTAATATTAGTATGACTATCAATTGCAGCAAAGTTCCAAAGCCACTTGCTTTCCAGATAGCCACTCCGTCATTTAGCAACGGTCAACATGAGGATGAGATTGCTGGCCCATGTAGGAAGACACAACATTCTCTCCCCCAGCCTCTCAGGCTTTGTAACATTTTAACTGAGAGGTACAGTACCCTCGCATGCAAATCTGGAAACATACAAAGTGGTGATGTGACTCACTGGTGTTCTGTTCTCGCAGGAACACAAAGGCCTCAGCACAAAGGTTTGGAGAATAATTAATGGGTTATCATACTGCTTCTGAAATACACTAGCAGTGATAGTGAGCAAACTCAAGCAAGATACACAACCAAAGATTTGGTTGAATTTCATAACATTCACTGAAGTGCACACTCAAGCAAAACGAAAGTCCCTTCTTGGTCAAATAGAAAGATGGATGAATTCACTACAAACAGGATCAGAGTGCTATTATTGGACCCTAGATTTACATAAAATCTCAACAACCTATTGAAGTATGCATACATTATATACTCTCTTGGAGGCAAATAAATCTCCTGAGGAATAAGCCTGAGGGAAGGGTCCAGCCTCAGGAGGTGCCAGCTTGGCCACAGTCGACCTCTGCAGAACAGTCACAGAGACCGAAGGCTGTTGCTGAAGGGAACTCTGTGTCCCATTCTAATAAGGGCACAGGGCATGTCCAGCCAACCGGAGAGGGGGGTTGAGAGTCCATTTGTTCATTAGTTAATTAGAGTGCAGGCCTGAGACCTCACATTTTTGTACTAGCTTGTCCCTTTCCACAGAAAGAATGAGGTAGAGGAACATTTAGTAAGGCAGTGAGTTAAAGAGAAACTGAAGAGAAAAGACTGAGGGAAAATTCTCACACTGTGGTCAGTCTCATTAATAAATTGACATTCTGAATGCTGACACAATTGGACTTCAGGAACCTGGAAGCTCTGTTAGGCTTAATTCAGTGTATGATCTTGTGTTTGTAGACTATTTTTAATTGTCTCACCAGGATGTTTTAAGATTGCACATTAGAGATTTAGTGATCCACTGTGGCTTCTGAACATTAATATACAATTGATTTCTCTGTCTTGGATGTCATAATGGGGTTTCACCAAGATATATGTTTGACTTTTCTTGATGACTTTAAAATTCGGCACATTCAGATAGTATTTTCAAAGAGAACAGCTGCTTTACAGTTGCCCATATGGTAAAAATAATATGCTTAATATGTATTTTTTTTGGGATGAATTTTGGATGCATGTGAAATATAAAATATTAAAAATGTATTTGAATGCTTTTTGAAATATGTTTCAACATATGACCTACAATTCAAAATGTATTTCAAGTGCACACATTTGTAGATATTTGGCAGTTGTATTTATCTCATGTTTTTAACTAGGTTACATGTATATTTTTTCTTGGTATGCTTGTTGGCTCTCTCCTTCCCTGTTTTGCTCGGCATGTACATTTTCTCAGGGGCTCAGACTCAGTCAGACCACCCTTTGTCCTGAAGTTTTTTCCAATGAAGCCATTGTTAAAATGCTTAGACCCCACATTCTGTTCTATAGCCCAGTTCCTCTGTTATGTGCTCTTGTACTGAATGAGACTGACATGGGTCCTGATTTTTGGCAAGTGCCCCTTTTAAAGTCAAAGCGCCCTGAAGTCAAACTAGATGAATGCTAGATTTTCCCATCAGGCAGGTGTTAATGCAAATAAAGCAGCTTAAAGAATGGAAGCGTCACACATGTAATGCATGCTGAGTTAGCTTATGATTTTTCTTTACATTAAATATCTTACTTATGTCAACCATCAAATACATTAGCATGCATTAGTTACATGTGTACTAAGAAGCAGATATTGTACTTGTAGTCTAAGACAAATGTAAAATGGAGATTGAGTAGGCTATATGAGGCTTTGAGTAGAAGTTCCATTAGGCTCTATGAGTTTGACCAATGATGCCCAACAGACGATGAGCATCAGTATTCGATGAGCTGGCCCACATGAAAAGAAGTGCACTGGTGCAATAATCAGTTTGATTAGCTTGTTATCAATAAGGAGAATGGATCCTATGCAGTTCAACAAGATACAGTTGTGCTCATAAGTTTGCATACCTTGGCAGAAATTGTGAAATTTTGGCATTGATTTTGAAAATATGACTGATCATGCAAAAAAAAACTGTCCTTCATTTAAGGATAGTGATCATATGAAGCAATTTATTATCACATAGTTGTTTGGCTCCTTTTTAAATCATAATAATAACATAATGATAACACCCAAATGGCTCTTATCAAAAGTTTACATACCTTACAAATTGCCAGAAGAATATTTTGGTATACAAAGAAAAACCCACAAGTAACTTCAGGAGAAATACAGGCTGCTATGGAAAAAGACGGTGTGGTTGTTTCAAGGAGCACAATACGACGATACTTGGACAAAAATGAGCTGCATGGTCAAGTTGCCAGAAATATGCCTTTACTGTGCCTGTGCCACAAAAAAGCCCGGTTACAATATGCCCGACAACACCTTGACATGCCTCACAGCTTCTGGCACACTGTAATTTGGAGTGACGAGACCAAAAAAGAGCTTTATGGTCACAACCATAAGTGCTATGTTTGGAGAGGTGTCAACAAGGCCTACAGTGAACAGAATACCATCTCCACTGTAAAGGATGGTGGTGGCTCACTGATGTTTTGGGGGTGTGTGAGCTCTAAAGGCATGGGGAATCTTATGAAAATTAATGGCAAGATGAATGTTATCAGAAAATACTGGCAAACAATTTCCATTCTTCTGCACGAAAGCTGCGCATGAGACGCGCTTGGACTTTCCGGCACGACAATGACCCTAAGCACAAGGCCAAGTTGACCCTCCAGTGGTTACAGCAGAAAAAGGTGAAGGTTCTGGAGTGGCCATCACAGTCTCCTGACCTTAATATCATCAAGCCAAATCTGGGGAGATCTCAAATGTGCGGTTTATGCAAGACGACCAAAGACTTTGCATGACCTGGAGGCATTTTGCCAAGATGAATGGCCAGCTATACCACCTGCAAGAATTCGGGGCCTCATAGACAACTATTGCAAAAGATTGCACGCTGTCATTGATGCTAAACTGGGCAATACACAGTATTAAGAACTAAGGGTATGCAGACTTTTGAACAGTGGTCAGTTCATTTCTTTCGTTGTTGCCATGTTTTGTACCATTCTGTTATGACTTACAGTTGAATGTGAGTCCCATGAGAAATAAAAGACGTGTTTTGCCTGTTCACTCATGTTTTCTTTACAAATGGTACATATATTATCAATTCTCCAAGGGTATGCCAACTTTTGAGCACACCTCTAGGCCATGTTTAACAAACATTTTTTTTATTTCGGTTTTTAAAAATTCTTCTTTCAGGCAGCAGCATTGCACCCTGCGTTCTTCTGAAGCTAAACGCGGTCAGTCCCTGGATGGTAGAACAGATGCGGCTGGAAGTGGTGTTTCAGTGCCAGTAGTTGGCACTCTTCCCTTTGGTCTTCTGATGAAATAACAGTGCCTCAGGGCAGTAAATGG
The DNA here is from genome assembly GCA_016801175.1 of Esox masquinongy. NCBI lineage: Eukaryota > Metazoa > Chordata > Actinopteri > Esociformes > Esocidae > Esox > Esox masquinongy. The sequence goes on from JACXGI010003856.1 coordinate 54,159, forward strand.
GATATTGCCCTCCATTCTATTTTTCATTCAATTATTTTAATATTAGACACAAAAGTAGAGCAGCTAATAAAATACAGTTGTTGGTATTCCTTTAGAATGGCTTTGAAGAGGAACCATGCACTAACGTGTGTTCATTTATTTTGATTAATATGTGCAAGGATTTTTGGGTGTTGTATCTCAGGAGCCTGTCTCCTCAAAACATGAGGGATTCGATAAACCAGTTGCTTTGCCAGTTGCCTCTGTATTGATCCACCCCTGGAGTCCATTAGTGCTCATAATCCCAGCTCTGTCCACAAATCATTGTGTAAATGTCTCAAAATGTATTTTTTTGTCTCCTTGGGAGTTTCATCCAAGGATATTGGGAACTGCTAGACAAGCACGTACCAGCCCCTCATGGCTTTACCCTGAGTGCAATTTATTTTTTTCTCTCAGCTGACCAGACACGTTTTCCGGCCTCTGCAAGGCCAGATACCCTGACCAGAGGCCAATGGTTTGGGTTTCATCTCTGTGACACCCTTGAGCAAGCTTTATAGTTTGCACCATTGCACAGGAAATAAAATCAAAATAAAATTGGAGACAGTCTGTTTTGACTCTGTATATAAAATTTTATATTTTATAATGGAATGTACAATGATTGTTTGGGTATGGCAAAGATTAATATACTGTGTAACCTTCCTAAATCCTTGTCTTATGTCAACTATTCCCTCTAACCCAGCACAGAGAGTGGTTACATGTGACTAAACCAGCTGTGCATCCTTCTCTGTGTGCCATTACACATCATAACCAGACACGATGACGACACATAGGCTGAATAGCAACATCAAATGTAAACTACAGTGTATTTATTTAGGGACAGCTCACAACATGAACATGCCAAGCATTGAGATGGTGCTAGGAGATTAGTTGTTTTTTTAACCTGAAATGCAAATAATCCTTTTTTCCTGGATCCTTGTAGAATGTTGTATCTGAGTCATTCAAAGTTTCTACTCCAAATATTAATCCTCAGATTAAAGGAAAACCAAGAATATTTATAATGAATATCTTTGAATAATCTCCCTTCGTCACTCAATGACTCACGTGGCATCGAATGCGTGTGTGTATGAGAAAGGAGATATGGTTCTTGCAGTACATTGAGAGTCTCAAATAGTACCAAATTCTGTTTCAGCGCTTGGCAAAGCAGACTTTCTTTGACATGCGGGAGCAGTTTAGATACCATGTGCATGTGTACATTTATTTTGCATTTGTGCACGCAAAACAGGGTCTGGTTTTTGTGTTAGCTACATTATTATGTTTGAATTCACTTTTTCATCTCATAAGTAATATGCATACTGTGTAATATGTAAAACAAGAACACTTTTCAAGGTGTCAATCGTAAATGATCAAGTAGACATGTCAGAGTGGGTGGGCTAGCAGCATACTGGTGAGAGTGCTTGGCATGCTTCCCTGCTGGCATCCGAGATGGCTCTTGGGTGTCAGGTCTTAATCAAGCTAAAGGAAACATGTCAGACATAAGTCCGTGTAACGCTAGGGTCCTTCACTTGTTCCCTGCCGGGCTTTGCCTGGATTATGGCTTGTACCATCACTCCCCCGGCACCTCTCCAACTTGTCATCTTATCCCAGTCTTCAGGGGCTGAAGGGGTAGGGGGGTGACTAGAAGGCGGTCTTCCCAAACTTAAATAGCATTTTACAGTCCTCTTATTAGACGGCTGTCAATTGAGGCAACTACAAGAGGTAACAGGTCTTTAGTTGACACCTTTAGCCCTGTTGTATATTGTTGGAATGTTTTTTTATTGTTGCATTAAAAAGCCACTAGCTAGCTGTTGTTCTAGTATAGATGAGTACAGAAGTCTCAGCAAACAATTTTCCCTAACCTGGCAGCTTATTGCAAGTCACGGGTGATTAAGAACCCTCCGAAGGTAAAACGGGTTGCAGAAGGACCCTTCACAGTATTCTAGAACCTGAAGATTATAAAATGTTTCTAGATAGAACACCTGATAGAAGACGCTAGACAAACTCTTTGCAAAGCATTTTAAGCAGTACCATGTAGAGGGTGTTTTAATAAGAACCATATAGATACTGTAGGTTCCTAGATCTATCAAAGTGTAAGTCTGACCATGTGGCAGGGGTAGGCTACTGGATTCAGCTGAAGGGTCAGTTGTTGTCCGAGCAATTGACTGAGGGGGCCATAACAGAATTATAATATTTATAGAACGTAATTTATAAACTGTTAACTGACTGCCACCATGGCCTTAGAGATTGAATTTAAAAATAACAAAGATAACCACTATTATTTTATTTGTGGGAAACAAATATCCTGATGAATGAATACATTTGAAAAATGAGTCTTTTTCTTACCATAAAATAAAAATCTAAACCAAAATCCAGTAACCAACCCCTGCCCTATGTGGAAAAATCAAATAAACCTATATGGTTCATTTTTATCTAAGAATGTATGAGTGGCCTACCAGATTCTGTACTGTAGGATGCAAAATGTGAAGGGCCAGAGTTACCCAGCCTTGAGAGGGGATCTGATAGTTCACAGTGTCGAAGGCAGTGGATAGATCTACACTAGGAGGATGAGAACAGATGAGAGTGAGTCAGCTTGGGCAGTGCGTAGAGTCTCCGTGACACAGAGGATAGAGGTCTTGGATGTGAGGGCCGTCTTGATGTCTGACTGGTTTGGGTCTGAAGTAGATAACGACAGAGCTGGTTAGACAGAGAACGCTAAAGTGTTTTGGAAAGACAACACAAAATTTATACCAGTTGGTTGTTATTTAATAGAGGGGTCGAGTGATCATTTCCTTCCTGTGTGAAAGGTGGATGTGTTTTTCCCCCTCTATCCTAATGCTGTGTAACAAAGCCATGCTGGGAATATGGATGAAAATTAGCTGTCTGCCTTATACAGTGACCTTTACAAAAATGTTAATTATTGTGCAAAGTCCCAGCAAAGAAAAACATTGTAAAGTAAAATAAAATGTCTGATTAAGCATTAAAGCCTTTCCTTTAAAGTAGTAGTATAGCGAAGATTGCAAAATGGCTAACAGGGCTTGTGGTGAAGGGAGGGGAAAACTTGTCATTTTAAGCAACCCCCAAGGGAGACCTGGATTTGTTTAACCTTTTTCTCCTCTCTCGCTGACTATGCACTCAAGCGACAAGTGTTGATGACTTTGAGTAGCAAGTCAATTAACCCTAATTATGGCACATCGAAGGCCCTGGCTGACCTCAGGGCCCTGTCCTAGGGGCTGCATACAGACATTTCTTTATTAATCTGTTCCACATCTGCTCCCCCCTCTCATATATTTCCACACAATCTCCCTGCTGCTGTTTAATATACTAGTCTCACACTGTCATTGTCTATATTTCCAGGAAATGCTCACCATGCCTCGGCTACCTAACACTAGCAGGCTAGCAGCAACTGTTAAGTGCTAGGATAAACTCTGGGTTTGTAGTGTAGCTGGTTACAAAAACACTCTTTGGCTAGGTTGATTTGTTTTGGTTATTTTAAAGGGATAGTTATCCCAAAAAGTTGTCTGGACAGCTGAGAGAAAATGCTCGTCGAAATGCTCATGTTGGGAGCCGGATTTTTGCATGCCAGATGCTGAAACGTTTGCATTTGGAAACTTAATCAAATCGTGTATTTATTTTACATCTTTTCTTAGACTGCTTGCTTGCAGGGTAAGGAATCCACTATGTAATTTGGGTAAACATTTCCTATTTACTGCTGTTCATAAATGTGGCAGTGTTGCCTCTGAAACAGAGCTTGAAGTCACTAACTAGCACTGGTGTCAGAATTCAGTCATCTAAATCTCCCTTATGCTATTAGTGTCCCGCAAGATCCCCAGCTTAGTGTCACTGGAAGTAAGGCATGCTTTCATTGTGCTGATAGGGAAAGCTGCAGGTATCATTATCATAAAATGCTAAAATTACAGAGGTGTGCACCCAAAGTTGTGAGTGAGGGAAAAAATAAAATAGGTGATAGTGTGTCCCAATTAGAATTAGAGGAAGCGTATGTTTGGGGACCACACAGCATGCTTTGGTTGACAATAACTTTTCCTTATGCTTTAAAGAACAATATGGCCATCACACAAGTTGAGTCGATACAGTGCTGTGCAGTAGAAAGAGAAGAGTAGGAACATTTGTCATCCATAATTGCTGTTTCCCAAACCTGCCACAATTACTATTAGACATGTTAATGAGACAAGGACATTTACTCTGGAGAGAAGGGCAGGTTTCAGCACAGTTCAATAATTGGATTGGAAGCCATCATTAGCTCCAATCATTTTGGAGCTTTTCATTTGCAACCTATATTATGGTTGTTGTGCCACCTAAGAGCTTTAGATGCATAGCCAATGACTGTATTCTGATTCACCCTGGAGCCATCCACTAATCCCAGATGGCGTCAGAGCCTAATGTGCAGTCAAGCAGACTGAAATGTCACGACTAATTAGTCTCTTTCTATATCTCTCACTCACTTTCACTGTCTCTCACTCGATCCACCTATTCTCGTGCCTCCTTTCTCTCCACTGCTCAGATCAGAACACTTTTCCTCCACACTCACCTCCAACTTCCCCTGCTGCCTTTCCCTTTATCTCCACGCTCCTCGGGTTTGGCTGAAAGCCTATCTCTATGATGTGAGAGGAACTTTTGCCTCTCTTCAGAAAGAGGTTTTAACTCCAGGTAGCTGGTGCATCTGCAGTGACTCGTCAGTGGAAACCCAGAGGGTCCGTGGCTCTCTGCTCCCTCTCCAGTAGAATCCCAGAGGGTCCGTGGCTCTCTGCTCCCTCTCCAGTAGAAACCCAGAGGGTCC
>JACXGI010003857.1:0-35750 GCA_016801175.1 Esox masquinongy
CTCTTAGTTCTACTTAGCCTCTAGCAGACTTGCATGTTATCTTAATGCTATTGCCCCACACTTTGCCTGAGTAAAAAGACTCGTGAACGACTTACTCGGTCAATTTTATCGTTCAATTGAACAGTTGTTTCGTTCATTTGAACGACTGGCAGCGGAGTTCTACCCAACCACGGCATACGCTGTTAGTTTTACGTTCGCAAAGAAAAATAAACAAAGACAATAGCATAATAAAGACATTTGTAACAGATATTTGGACACATGGTAGGTCTAAAATAATTGATGTGGTAGTTGATTGTAATGATAAACACAGATAAAATCATACACTGAGCCTTTGCCTAAGTAAAAAGACTCGTGAACGACTGACTCGGTCAGTTTTATTGTTCAATTGAACGTTTTTTTCGTTAATTTGAACGACTGGCAGCGGAGTTCTACCCAACCTAGGCATTATTGACTCAAATGAACGAAATGACTTAAAAGAATCAAACCTTTTACTGAACGTCTCGAAAAGATCCGAGTCAGTAGAAAGAGTCGAACTTCCCATCGCTACTAGTTTCGCGCTATCATAGTCCATCGTCTGGCTCACTTTTTCGTCACGTGACGTGAACTACACGTGTACGATTCGAGTGCAGATAGAAAACGTTATTCAAATGTTTTAGCTAATGTTGGGAAATCTAGCTAACTACTCACAGCCAGTTGAAAACATAATGATCACGTCTGTTTGTGGCTAGACAAGCTAGCGAATTGCGTGGCTATCGTAATGGACTGGTAATCGTCCTTCCAGCTAACCTTATAGTTTACATACAATACATGCATCCCAAATAGCACCTATTCACATTTGTCCCAATTCAGTCACCCTATGGAGTGGACTGCTTACGACAACGCTCATTTTGGGTAGAAGCCCAAGACTTGTTTTATATATGGTTCCGTTCATTCTCTTCAACATCCTTTGCTGTGTATATTGTACAGTATATCTAGGCCTGCATATCTCACATTTGCTGTCCTCAGGTGCTGCTAAATGACAAGTTTAGTGCCTTGAGTGCCTTGCTACAGGGCTGCTTGTCTCTCTCACCATCCTTATTTTAAACACCACCAGAGCTCTGTTTCTGTTTGGTTCATGTTTAGATAGTCCCAGTATATTTCTATGAGGCGAGATGGAAAGCACACAGTCTGAACAGGGTGTTAAGGATTATATGAAAGTTTGAAAGCTTGAAATCATCCAGGAAGATTTGAGCTATTCCTGCTCATAGAGGCATTCTTTTTAAACTGTGTTTCATTTGTTTCCATTTCACTTTCTCCCTCTGTCAACCCTCAGGAACATCTGTCTTTATAATGAATACAGCAGTAGACACATTTCTTTCACTATAACTTGTCCCCTCAGATCTAGCTTAGCCTTAGCTATGCCTTCTTGCTAGTCACTCACATAACTGAGAAAATGCATCCTAGCGTATATATTACCAATAAAAGTGTCCATCCTTTGAATGTAGTCAACTGGGTGGGACTGACAGTTTCATTATCTGATCTCTCCTGTTGACCTGGTTGATCAAGTGATCACAACTCTAACCGTCATCAGGAGGGATCAGCCACTGAATTATACTGAAATTAGTTTTTTAAGGAGATTTCCTCAATGTCTCTGCCCAAGCTGGAACAGACACTTATATATAATCGCACTGAAACACAGTGAGACCTCTTTCCATCTCTATGGACTTAGCTTGGACATCGCCATTTAAGGCATTGCTAATTTTATTGTAGTCAAATGGGAAAAAGACTTGAAACTTTACCGACTGATCCTTTCTGATGACCCGATTTAATCTTGTCAAACCAGGTTATTAGGATTGATGAAGTTGGAAGACCCACCTACTTTACAAAACTAAAATTATTTCCTTGCGTGCATTCTTATATTTAGCCAGTTTGGAGGCGCCCAACCCGCCTTAGATGTTGCTAAATTTCAGTTTTACTAGAAAATCCTCTATGATGATTGCCTCCCCTTCCCCAAAACGAACCTAGCCTAATACACGCCGCCCACTGCAAAGTAGGCTGTCTCAGAGAATTCTAAAAGAGAATGTCAGTCAATCCATCCAAGAACTGAATCTGATGTACACCTGGGGGATGCAAGACAATAGTTTAAAAAACAAGAAAATCGACATCAGAATGGTCGAACAGCCATTCACTTAAAGTCAGGGACACATGGAAAAAGAGAAATAAATTAAAATACCTTTTCATAGTGCTGTCATACATGTACATAGTATGAAAAGAAACTACTGAACCAGTGAAAATGTATGATTGCATTTCATTATTTGTTGTATCAGCTCTATTAGCCACATTTCTATGTGTACATTACAAGGGAAGGTTTGTCCAATAGAATCAAAGATTATTTTACAACTATTGGCTACAATGGACTTGCATAATTAATATTTTAGAGGGAGAAACTCACTTGACTGTTTCACCTCCCTGAAAACAACCTTGGAATCAAGAACGGAGATTGCAAAGAAGCTAGGTAGGCAGAGTGAGGATATTCCTAGATCTAACCTTTTCCTAGATCTAACCTTTTTTTCCCCATTTTCATTTGACATTTACAGTGGTCTGTAACTTCCAGTCTTTACTAATGGGCTTAATGGGTGAATGATTATAAAGTGGCTAGTCACCAGTTTCTTGATTTTTATACACTATCAAATAAACAAATTATTTAACAATGAATCACCATTGTATTAAGCAGTATTGTATTGGCACAACAGTATTTATTAATATGGAATACATTTTGAGTCAAAGACATTTAATGTGACCAGCAGTTTAAAACACTGTCCTCTAAATAAGCAGAAATTATGGTTTCTTTGTACATTTATTAAACCACCACATTGTGCCTCCACTTTCCTCATCTTAAATCCAGACATTATGGCCATGGTAGCAGTGACACTGCCAACATTTTGGGTCTCCACTTCCGCTGTTCAGTGTGGGTATTGGTCCAGCTGTCAAAGGCCTGGCAATGGGACTCACTTCTGGGCTAGAAGTACAAGACAGAGCAGATAATCACCTACATAAGAGTAGGGTAGATTATAACTTGCCCATTCAGAGATTGACATATGCCTTTCGCATCACCTAACAAGTAAAACAGACTGGTAATTAACCAACAGTCGCTCTGCCTACTTTGAACTTTTGTGTATTATTATTATTGTATTGCATTAACTCAAAATCCAAAGCTGTGATTATTTCAGAAAAAGTAACAGGTGAAATGTGTGTTTAAAGTATTGGGATGGAACCTGTGTCTTGACCACTGACCTGCTTCTTCCGCGGGAAGCAGCATGACCCGACAAGAAGTGTATGGTTGGTTCGGATGGCAGGGATATGTTTATGGTGGGTTCTAGCTTTGCAGAAGGAGGGTGTGGGTTAAGGACACAGTCAATGGGAACTGGGGTGACAGCTACACTCAACTCCAAAAACTGGCCACGTGGAGCTGGGAGTACGAGGTAGACACAGTATGATGGTAGCAGGAAGCCAGTGCTGGGTTAGCAGTATGAGTGCCACACACGGGTTTATATGGGTGGATAGGTCAGTAGGCGAACTGTCATCTGCCATATTAAGAGTGATCCCCAGCACTGAGCGAGTAGAATACCCTCTCTTTTACTGGGGTCATGTAGGTTCAGCTTCAGCTCTCCTTTCTGCCAGACTACCTACCGACCCACACACACACCCCTTCAGTGTTGTCACTTCACACATTCCAAATTGAACTGTGTGCCTAGTAAACTAATTAGCTTTGCTTTTGTTTGTCCCAGTTCATTCTATAAAACGTTAGGTAGTATTTATGGCTTACTTCCAATAGTAAAGTTAGCTACATAATCTATTAGATAGCTACGTGTGCCCAGCAAATTCATGTTGGCTGGCTGCATTAACATTATCAAGTTACTTACCTAACTAGTTTTTCCAGCCATAAATAAGTAATTATTTTCACACAAACGCAATTTATGGGAAACTAACTTGTGTAGCTAACTAGCTAGCCAGGTAAAAGTCTGTTCCACAAGTGGAGAGCAATAAGAAGATACAGGAAGTTAGCCAAGTGTAGGTACTTAACGTCCATGTCAGCTAGCGAGCTTGATGCACTAGATTAAACCAGAATAAATGGACCCTGTTCGGGAGCACCTCTTTCCCCGCCTACCTTGACAAATGCTGATTTTCAATATCCTAAGTGAGAAACGGAGAGCGAATTGTGTGATTTCTGTAAATTTCTCCCAGCTTAAATAACAGAAAACGGAAAACGAGCGCTGTATTGGTTCTCCGTCACCCTGTTTACTGTGGGATAACCAATGAACGAATCGTACACGGATCGTGAGACGCGTAGTGCACGTCACGTGATGAAAAAGTGAGCGAGATGATGGACTACGTTAGCCCAAACGTGGGTTAAGCCCACGTTGGATTTTGTGATCCCGGGCTTCAGGTCAGTTAGGTGTGACAGAGTGGAGGGTGCGGGTGGGGGCTGTGCTACATTTGTTAAAGTTGGTGTGAACTACAGAAGGGTGGAGGTAATGGTGTCAGATTGTGTGGGTATAGAAATTGTAGGACATAAAGAGAATATAGGGATAGTGAATTTCTATAATCTCTGTGAGTGAGTGGTGTTGGGGACGTTGGAAGAGGTCGATAGGAGATTCAATGAGGGGAAGGTGATGTGGTGTGTGGATTTTAATGCACATAACGAAGTGTGGGGGAGTGTGCGGACGGATGGCAATGGGAGAACATTGGAGGACTTTATGGGGTGTCGTGGCCTGGTGTGCATGAATGATGGGAGGGGTACCAGGATTGATGTTGTGAGGGGTTCAGGATCATGTCTGGATCTGACGCTGGTGTCTGCTGTGCTGGCGGGAAGATGTGAGTGGGAGGTGCATTGGGAGACAACAGTAGGTAGTGATCATTATCCAGTTGTTTGTAAATTAGAGTTTGGGGTATGTAGACAAGGTAGAGTGGTGACGCAAAGATGGTGTTTTAGGAAGGCCGATTGGAAAGAGTATAAGCGTGTATGTGGAGGATTGGGGGACGTTGTGGTACGGGAGGAATCTGTGGATGTGTGTGCAGAGAGGGTGACGGCTAGGATATTGGCGGCTGCAGTGCTGGTGATACCGGTGTCCAAAAGTGGTGGTCAAAGGAGGGTGGTGCCGTGGTGGACGGATGAATGCACAAAAGGAGTGGTGGAGAGGGATGTTGCATTGAGAGTCCTGAAGAATGGTCTGACAGAAGTTAATTTGAGGGATTATCAAAGGAAACGAACAGTGGCAAGGAGGACAATTAAAACAGCTAAAAGGGAGGCGTGGCGTGAGTACTGTTCCACTGTTGGGAGTGGGACGGATCTGAGTAGGGTGTGGAGGATGTTTAAGAGGATGGTGGGGAAGGACACGGAGGGGATTCCACTGTTGGTGGAAGGTGGTGTTCCTGCAGACACAAATGTGGATAAAGCCAATGCTATAGGTGGGGCGTTTGAGGGTGTGCATCGGTGTGAACATATCACGGAGGAGAGTATGAGAAGGCAAGCGGATGTACTCAGGGAACATGGGGATGTAATGGTGAGGAAAGAGGAGACCGGTGAGGGGATGGATGGATGTAGAGTTCTCAATGTATGAATTGGAGAAAGCCTTGTAGGGGTGTAAGAAGACGGCCCCGGGAGACGACCGGATATGTTATGTGATGGTTGAAAAAGCATCGGATTGTGTGAGACGAGCAGTGTTGGAGTTGTATAATAAGGTTTGGAGGTCTGGGACTGTTCCGGCCGGGTGGAAAAGAGCAGTGGTGTTACCGTTTTTGAAACCAGGTAAGGACCCTACGAAGGCGGCGAGTTATAGGCCTATAGCATTGACGTCCAATCTGGGTAAACTGATGGAGAAGATGGTGGTGGCTAGGCTGGAGTTTTTTCTGGAGAAGAGGGGTTTGGTGAGTGATGCACAGAGTGGGTTTAGAAGGGGTAGGTCAACTTCAGTTGCATTGGTCACGGTTAGCACTGAGATAGCAAAAGCACTTACGTTGAAGGAAGTGATGTGTGTGGCGTATTTTGATGTGGAGAAGGAATATGACACGATGTGGAGAGAGGGGCTGAGTAGGTTGGGTATAGTAGGTAGGCTGTATAATTGGATTTTGAGTTTTTTGTTTGGAAGGGTGTTCCGGTCCAGGGATGGGGGTGGCTTTGTATGCAGATGATGGGGCAATGTGGGAAAGAGGAAGGAATGTGACTGGGTAATGAAGAAAATACAGGAAGCAGTTATAGGGGTGGAGGTGTGGTTGTTGACTTGGGGGTGCAGAATGTCAGTGGCCAAGTCGTGTTTTATGCTGTATTCTAGGAGAAAGGTTGAAGGGGTGAGGTTGTGCCTATATGGGCAGGAATTGGTGTGGGTGTCAGAATTAAAGTACCTTGGCATGTGATATTAATGTGTAACAAAATGATCTAATGTCGAGACACTATACTGACACTCAAGGCACTTATAGCTTAGTGGCGTAATGGTTAAAGACACTGCCTAACACATGGGAGACCCCAGTTTGAATTCGGTGAGGGCAACAACATTCATCCCTTCTAATTACGGGGCGGCCGAACTAGGCTTGCCTAGTTCCTTTTCTTGTTTGTTTCACAAGTTTGCGAAATGTTTTTACAACTACAACACCAATGTAGCTGTTTTACCTTCATATAAAACCTTTGTCGCTGTTTTACCTTCATATTAATGCTTCTGGTTTATAATTTTGCATGTGCAGTGAAATGGGAAATTGTGATTAAGTGAAAGTTATTTCTAAATGGTGAAACCAATGTTCCAACACACCCTGCAATAAAGGCTGAGAATCAATGCATTAAAGTTATAGTAATTGTTTGATCTAAAATTGAAAATGTTTGAGAATCAAAAGAATAAAAGACAAATTCTCTATCCCTATAATTTGGGAGGGCTTTGTATATCTGTTTATTAAATATTGTATAGATGATTGATGAGTTCGTCTGTATTCATCATATCTCCAGAATACCTCCAGAACATACCTCTAGAACACAAAATATAAACATGGTTAAAAAATGTTCCTAAAAATTTATTCCCTCAGTCATGGTTAAATCATGGTTAACATTTTCATATTATGGATGGTGAGGTCTAGCATCCATAGCTCAGTCCATGAAGGATGAATTTACATTTAGAATAAATTGCACCTAAACAGTTATTAAGTAGAAGCATAACATCCTGTCACCCCAGCAATGTTTAATTTATTGCTCTGGTTAAATCCTATTTACTCTCACCAGACAAGGAGCTCACAAAAGCTCGGAAAGTCTTCATAGACAGTGTGTCCAAGCAAGTGATCAGTCAGCTGCTGGATGACCTTCTGGAGGACAAGGTGCTGAACGAGGACGAGAAAGACTCTGTAAAGGAGGAAAACAGTGCTAGGGCAGAGCAGGCACGATGTCTCATTGATATGGTCCGGAAGAAAGGGTCCAAGGCAAGCAAGAAGATGATTGGCCGAGTTCAAGAGAGGGATTCAACACTTTATGAAAAATTTGGCCTGTCCCCCGTACAGCCTGCCCAGATGAGTGAGTAAAGCATAGACACTGTGTTTGTCACAATCTCAAACTCTTATGCCTTGATTAGAGTTTGTAAAAACTACTTCTAACCTTACTGAATATACTTTGTTTTTCTTGCAGCACAGCCATTGCCCCCGTTGTCACAGCAGACAGAGCGCCCATTGTCCTCGGTACTCATCCCAAGCACAGATGATTTTAAGGCACAAATTCTTCAAACGAAGGGTCTTGAGGTTTGTGGTCTTCTTGGCTGTCAAAGAATAGATTAGTTTCTCTTAATATATTTCTTCTATGTGTACCTGAATAGAAACAGTTCCAATAGAATTGTGAGCTGCTGAGTTTATAGTTCTCGTGTTAGACTAAGACGCTTGTTTATTAACCCAGGGAGTTACCTGTGTCAGGGTCAAAGGTTAGGAAAAACTGTAATTGAATTAACTCTTAAGTACTTTTTTAAAACACAAAAGCCTTAAGTACAGTATAGTCATACAGTGTAAAAAAAACACATCTAAGTTTTCACCTGTATTTTCACAAAAGGGAGTAAGTGTGTAGAAAATCTGTGCCCACATTGCTATTACACAGTGGTCTTGGCACCACTTGTGTATTAGGACCAATTTGTCCTTGTATTTTGATGAGTTGAACTGTTGCTAGGCTATGTTGCGGTTCAATCAGCTTTTTGCCTGTCATTGTGTCTGTCATATCATTAGATCTACCCTCCAATGGACAAGTCTGGCCGGACGCGCCTGGCCCTGCTCATTAACAACATAGACTTTGATGATAAGAACATGACGAGACGAGGGGCAGAGAAGGACGAGGAGAGCATTGAGAAGCTTCTCAAGGATCTTGGATATGATATAGTGAAACACAAGAACCTGTCTGGACAGGTACACAGATGGAAACATCCCTGCTGCTGATTTGGTGGCTTGTGGTGATAATCTGAAGGAATGGCTTGCATTCCAGAGGATCAAAACAAGTACAGGCGTATGCCGACAGATCACCTTTTATCATAAAGAGCAACTTGTTATTATTTGTAGGTCTGTCTTCAAGTCACGGTTCCACCATGAATTGTTATTTTGAATCGATATTTTGAATTGAACAGAAAAACTGAGTGAAATTGATTCTCCAAAAACAATCATAGCCTATATAAGCCTATGATTTTTCTCCAAAGCATACTGCCTTCTGACTGAAATTTGCATTTACCTGATTTGCCATATCTTGTGCTATAACCTTTTACTGAGATAATAGCAATAAGGTCAGATTCTAAAGATTGGTCAAATTATTTCACACATTTTATTCTCATACTCCCAAGAGTCCTAATATGAAGTCCATGATGGACATTGTTAATAGTACTATTATGTTTAAACCAATTTAATATTATATAATGCAAGGTGAATCAATTTTGACACCTGTGACAGACTTTATTTTCTCTTGCAGGAGATAGACGAGGCTGTGAAAGCTTTCTCTAAACGCACGGAGCACTCCTTGTCGGACAGTGTCTTTGTGGTGATCATGTCACACGGGGAACTGGGGCATATTTTGGGTGTCCACTACAAGGAAGCTGATCCCAAACCTGACATCTTCCCCATCAACAACATCTTCACACACCTCAACACAGAGAACTGCAAAGCGCTGATAAACAAACCCAAAGTCATCCTCATTCAGGCCTGCAGGGGAGGTAATCCTTTGGAAAGTACATTTTTCCAAAATGTATTTAATATTGTATGGACAATATTTGAGTACAAAGCCTTCATTCTAAAGAGTGTTTCTTTTAGGCAAGGACGGGGCTGTTTGGGTCAGTGACGCTGTGTCTGCGACTGACCCTGAAAGTAGGTTCGAAAGTGACTCTATCAGAAGGCAACACAAAGAGAAGGACTTCATCTCCCTTTTGTCCTGTACACCAGGTTAGTTGCTCACATGAACACATTCTCAGGCTTTATATGGTTTGTAAATATAACTATACGGTATATTTTAAGTGCATGAATATAAATCACTACATCCCCTCTTCAGATACTGTGTCCTACAAAGATAACCCCCACTAAATCCCCCTTCAGATACTGTGTCCTACAGAGATATTGAAAAGGGCACCTTTTTCATCCAGCGCATCTTGGAGACATTCAATACCTATGCCTGTGAAGATCATATAGAAGAATTGTTCCGGAAGGCAAGTACCTGAAAACAATGGTCTTTCCTTATTGCATTGTCTGTAAAACGAACATGTTTAACATGTTTATATTTTCTTCCATACAGGTCATGGGACGCTTTGAAAATTTCCCTAGACAGATGCCCACCAAAGACAGAGCCACTCTAACAAAGCACTTTTACCTCTTTCCAGGCCTCTAAGCAGGACAGGTTTAAGCGGATCTCATGGCCACAACTCAGTAACTCTGTCCAGGTTTCAACATTTTGAGATGCCCTAGGGGGTGCTATAAAAATATAAAACATGTAACAAGCATCAAACATTTAAACATAAAGCATAATTAAAAATAGCAAATACAATTCACTGGAAAGTGGGCAGTTAAACAACATTTAAACTGTGCTATGGACACAAGGTCCTTCAACCTAAGGTCATCCTGTTGAATCTTAGACTGAGCCCAGGGTACCTCGAGAAGCAGCCACTCTTGAGAGCGAGTTTGATATGAGTTAATTCTCCAATAAATTTTCAAGGAAAGATTATTAGGAAGTTTTTGTAGGATGGCTTTATAAACAAACATCCAATGTCAGGCTCTTCTGGATGACAAGGAATCCAAACCCACATTAGTGTATAAAAGACAATGGTGTGTACAAAAGCTTGCTTCAGTAATAAAACGCACAGCCGTCAAGACTCAAAACTGAACCGTGCATATATTGTGTATCACCATAGTCCAGCACAGACATAAATATAGTTCAAACAATTTCCAGTAATGTGGGTATTAAAGGATAGTTTATTAATCAGCTAGATATTTTGTAGGAAGTAACACATTCCAGGACTGAATTGTTCTAAATTAATTACAAATACAAAACAGAAAATAATGGATAGCATGAGTATTCACCCCTTTAGTGAGAATTTGGTAGAGGCACCTTTGTCAGCAATTACAACCATGAGTGATTTGAATGTCCCTATCTGCTTTGCATATCTGGACATTGCAATTTTTGCCCATTCTGCTTTGCAAATGATTACATTTATTTTTTGCCTTCAATCTACACACAGCCGACAAAGTGAAAGCATGTTTTGAAAATAAAAAAACAGAAATACCTCATGTACATAAGCATTTAGACCCTTTGTCGTGAAACAAAAATCAAGATATTAGGTCAAAGGAAATCTTTGTACATCTCAGAGATTGATTCATCTTTCAGCACAAAAAATACCCAAAATGCATAGCCAAGACAATGCTGGAGTTTGTGAATGTCCTTGAGTGCCGCATCCAAGCCCAGACTTGAACACTTGTGAGACCTGAAAATTGAGTGTTCACTAACACACCCCAACCAATCTGACAGAGCTTGAGAGGATCTCCAAGGAAGAATGAGAGAAGCTGCCCAAATCCAAGTGCAAAGCTGATAGAAATATACCAAAAATAGACTGTGATCACTGCCTAAAGCGCTTTTACAAGGTTGTAAAAAAAACTTCTAAATACTTGCACGTAATATTTGTAAGTTTATTTTTTTTTAAATGTGCACCAATACCGAAATGTGTTTTCACTTTGTTTTTATGGGGTATACTGTGTGTAGACTGATGGCAAAAAAATATTTGATTCCCATTTAATGGGATGAGAGAGAGTGATAACAACGAGAAAGCTAGCATTGCAGCACTGCTATCACATTATTTACTAGTCTCGCGAGGCCACACCTCAAATCTTATCTGGCCTCCTTGGCCTCCTACCCAACGGGCACACAATGTCCTTCTGACATCTTATTGTGGTCACGACGTCAAAATGACGTCAGAAAGATGTGTGACTGTTGGGTAGTGACAAGCCAGGCCTGGTTCAAGAGGCTACACATTTACCAAATGTAGGGATAAAGAAAATCACTACGCCTGAAGTGAGCACCAAACCCAATGGACTAAGATCAGGCATGAGGATGTTAGCACTGGCAGCATTGATAGAGAATACAAAAATGGTTCTTTAAAATATATTGCCACCTATTCCAAACACATCTGAGAAAAAGTACAGTGTTGCACTCATCACTTACTGCAAGTCGCTCAAGCCTAGAGTGTCTATTTAGAAAAGGTACAGTATGCCCTGACTACTTACTGGCAGTCGCTCAAGGTTAGAGTGTCATTACAGTAAGTAAAACAAATGTAAATGGAGGAAACAAGGCTGCGTCGAGAATTGAGAGTGGGAGGTAACCTTTCTTAGGAACACACTGTTACTTTTACTCATCTCCTAAGCTCAGAATTGAAACACACAATCTGCTTGACCTCAAAGGTTCTGAACCTGTGTCCATTTGACAGGGGACACTCCCCCTAAGCACATGCACCACTGAGTTTGGTCCCACTAGAGCTTTCATTGCCTCCGCTACACTCCTATATTTTCTGGAGCCTGCTCCTCTGGTGTGGCTCATGCGACTGGCCCTGCCTTTTGGTTAGCATTCGTGGATCCCCTTCGGCATGATCTGTCTTTGTTAGATGCTTAAAGCAGACGTGCCTGATGAAGGGTCATATGGTTCCTGCCTTGGGTAACCCTCCATGCTCTTGAATATTTGCCTCTTTCTGTGGTAAGCAATCTAAATTAGCTTCCTGCTTTCCAACTGAATGATTTCCTAGGTGCATTGGTGAAGGTGCCACCACAACACTCAGCCTGCCATATATCCGTTTTACTTGTGTGGACAGTTAAATAACACCAGCTGTTTTTCTGTACCCTGAGATGACTGTTCAGAAATGCTCAGAGGGTCTGTAGTCCACTCTAGTGAGTTGACCAACATCTTGTCAACATGTAGCTACAAAATGGAACAGATACCTTGCACTGAGGTTTTCTAAAGTGCAGAAAATCACTATATTATTTAGCCCACTGCAGTAACAGGGAAAAGGGAACACAATCTCTTTTACTCAATCACTTGGTCACACGAAGCAGCTGGTTGTTCAAGTGTGTAACCAGCCCTGTTGACTAGTCCTGTGTGGGTTAGGTTACAGATTAAATAGGGTTATGTTACTTTGCTGAATGCATTGTTTTAAAATATCATGTATTTTAACATTTAAACCTTTCATTGTAGCCATACTGTATCTTTTACCTTTGTTTTGTTTTTGGATATTTCTTGTCTCCATCAAAAAGATTTAGTTTAACTTTGCAGCAAGTTGAATTTGATGAAACATACAGAGGCCCTATCCTCTGTAATCCCACAAAGTTCTTTATCATGATGTACAGTATTAAAAGTGAGAACCATCCCTCGTTGCTATGCCCAAAGCTTGCATGTACAGTGTGTCAATCAAGTGGTCCATAATGAATGATGTTGTTAGGTATGTTTGCATGATGAGACATGTTTCAACATTTGATATGTTGTCTTTGTACTATTTTCAGTTAAATACAGGAATAAATGATTTGTACATCACTGCATTCTGTTCTTATTTGCATTTTATGCAGCGTTCCAACTTTTTGTGAAACAGTGTTGTACTAAACATTCTGTTATTTGTAAATTATCTTTTTAAATTTCTAAATGGTTCATTCAATATTAATGAAAGTACCTCAAAATATACATTTACTGTCTGCACTTTAGCCACATAGCCATGAAATGATTTAAATACCATTGGTTCTAATCCATAGCCAGAAAAAGAGGCACTGTTTACATACTTTTGGAGTTCACTGAAGCAGGAATAACAGGTCTTACACATTTGGAGAAAGGAGTCATTTACACTCCGGAGCGAGAGAATACATTTTCTTTTTTTTCTTTTTTAACTTAAACCTTTGTGTTGTGGCAATAACCATTCTCTGCAAATTGAGCCACACAAGACAAAATGACAAACTTGCACAAGTAGTTCTGATAACAGCAACTTCCTGTTTTGGGCTGTACCGCAGAGGCTGAGTTTAACTTGTACCACCACTCAAGAAAAGATACATTAAATAAAATGTGTTTATATTTGGTACTGCATGTTTGGTATGTTTATATTTGGTAGGAGCAGGCTTACATAGAAAAGTTTAAATGAGCAATGGCAACCCTTATATTAGAAAGTGGTTTTGTAATTTTGGGCCACAGAATGTTTTTGTTAAATAGAGAACAGTGGTTGGCAAAAAAGCATGCATGCAGGGAGCCTTTGCTTGGGAGAACTGGCACTGTTGACCTGTGGGAGCGGTGCTGTTGGTGCGTTGTACAGAGGAAGTTGGAACCTGGGTTAGGCTGTCTGTGAGCAGCCCAGGGAGAACAGTACACATGACTGGC
Source organism: Esox masquinongy (assembly GCA_016801175.1). Lineage (NCBI taxonomy): Eukaryota > Metazoa > Chordata > Actinopteri > Esociformes > Esocidae > Esox > Esox masquinongy. The sequence continues at coordinate 13,859 of JACXGI010003857.1, forward strand.
AGAAATGTTTTGGACTGGCGGGACAGTGTACTAGTCAGGCCTCCAGGGACTGAGAGCTCAGCTTGGATAATAAATTTAAGACAGTACCTACTGTACACTGTAAGTTAAAACTTTATGGCTGGTTACGGGTGAACCAATTCTCCCTACTGTATTCACAAGGAGCAGAGAGACTGTACCCAGGGAGGATCTGTTTTGAGCCAGGTGTGAATTGGGGTGCAAAGCCATAGAAGAGTCAGCTACAGACTCCAGATGAGAGAATCTGGGTCAGCCTACTCCATATATGTTCCAACCTGAGAAGGCCTGTTGGTGACTAAACTGTGTATCAGACCAACTAACTTTGTAAATTGTATTTTGTTTACAAAAGAGAAGTTGTGTTACAGTGTATGGGCAACATGCCTAGCTCTGCCCAATTGGTGTATGGCTTCCAAAACACTCTTTGCAACCTTTTAACTCAGAGCAGCAAGTAATATTACCATAACCCCTCCTCCTTAAATGAAAACATAATGTTTTCAAGGCATGCCAGATTTAACTGCTGCTGTACCAACATAACAGATCTACACAATGGTTACCAAATAACAAACATTGTCTTATTAATAGCTGCTGCATTCTCAGACACCATAACCCACTCAAGTGGATCTTATAGGCAGCCCTACTGAACCTATTCCAGCAAAAATAATGGGATGCTTTTATAAAAGCAAGCAGGGCTGGTCAGGGACCACAAGTTGGCCCTGAAATTTTTTTCCTTGATGAACCCACAACAGACGATTTTTCTTTCCCTCCCAACATTACAGAGATAACAGTTTTGCAATAAGAAACAACAGTACCCCATATGAAATTGAGAAGTCAATGGGTTAACATGTCACAGCTTGTGAGTGTCAAACAGGAAAACAGAAGAATATTCTATATTCCTAAGAGTCATACCTTTAATTTTGGGATGATAATAGCTACAAGCTCAAACCATTCATAAGATAAAGTCAATATGTAAGACTGGAATAGAAAGCACTCTTAATGTGCCAACCACTAAATGGCAGACATCATCAGTGAATACTCAAGTAACTCTGTTTCTAGGAAGGAAGCATCAGTGCAATCAATGGAACTTTTTAATGAGATATATGACACGGACCTGGGTTTGAGAAATGCTACACTAACTTTAGCTCGTCTTCTGGTATAGCCGAAATGCATAAATGTTACTATGGGAAAAACATACTTTCTGACATTTAGTGATAACACATGGCTTGGCCCTATAGATTCTGACATCTCGGCAGAGGTGGGTAGAGTACTAAAAATCTGTACTCAAGTAAAAGTACTGTTACTCGTCCTAAAATCTACTTAAGTAAAAGTTGAAGTACCACCTGGAAAAACTACTCAAGTAAGAGTAAAAGAGTACTTGGTCAAAAAAGTACTTGAGAACTAGTTACATATTTTGTTAAAGACATTATAACGCCATAGTAACAACAAGGGAAAATGATTTAAGAAAGTACAAACGCAAACTGCATTTTTTATGTTTGAATAGGCATTTGTTTTCCAGAGCCCATAGCAAAGCAGAATAGAAAAACAAAATAAACTGCAAAAGTAAATAATACTGTATTTCTATTATTAATCTGTGTTGCAAATAAGATTCTTGCAAATTAAGGCCATCATACATGTTACTGGTAAAAAAATATTCATCTTGTGTAGTAATGCTCAGTACATCTTGTCAATAAAATATTTGTTGTTAGTAAGTCAGGTCTTGGGTGGAATTACTGACTGCATTGCAACTAAGCCACCTGATTAGCAGCAACTGCTTTCAACTAAAATCTAGCTAGCTAGACTGGGTATGTTGCTGCTAACTAAAGTGCATTACTAAATAATAAAGTTCAAGTCAAGGAACCACTAATACAAATATACTAACAAGTTGTAGTGTTATTATATATTGTAGGTTAGCTAGAATATTACATTATCATTAGGATATATTACATGTCGTTATACTGTACTTGTACTTTTTCAATGACAAAAAAGTTTAATCTAAAAAAAAGATAGCTATAATAATAGGATTTAGCTGGCGAGGTAGCGCGAGCCGGTTCGCTTACATTACCTCTATGTGCTTGCGGAGCTATGATGATGAGTTTTTGAAAGCATAGATGGTTGTGTCTTTGGGAATAAAATGACAACATTTCATGATGGCTGTGTTGCCTATTTTAAATTTAAATCGAATCATGTCGTGCAACTCTGGCCAGGGATTGGAATTTCCATCGTCAACGTCCTCTAATTGACAACTTTCCATGTCGATGTCGGTGTCCGTCATTTAATTAGCTACGTCTGTGGTCGCACTCGGATGCAGATTTAATGGAGCGGGAGGGAGCACCCAAACTCAAATCAAATCACGAAACGAAAAAAATCAATATTTTTTGACAAACGACTGAAGACAAAATTGTTACGAAAGAGTAGATGAAATGTAACGGAGTAAAGAGTACGATTTATTAAAAAAAATACTTGAGTAACAGTAAAGAGTACTGCCCCCAGAAAGTAACTAGAAAAGTACTCGTTCCTCTGAAACTGTACTCTTTTACTCATTTGCGTTACTTGTAACGCGTTACTACCCACCCCTGCATCTCGGATACATCCAACTGGGCAATGGTCACAAATATCAAGTATAAATACACAGCTACCCACTATTTATTTGGTACGCTTCAATATATAATCAGTAAATGTAGACTGTTTATAGTAGGCTCTTTTATATTAGGTTGCATTGGCTTAGTGATTAGTTGTGTAAGATTTGTATACAATATTTTTAAGAGAGCAGCCCTAATCATTTGAAAGGCTGACCCTTCAAGAAGAAATGAAAATAAAGCATGTGTGACCCAATTAACCAGACATCTGGTTCCAAATCCATCTACAGTGTCTAATCCATGCAATCTCCCTTCAAGACTACTCCAACTCCTTTTAGGCAAGGCTCCCTACATGTGCCTTTAAACCCCTGCTGCTTATCCAGAACACTGCAGTCTATCTGGTGTCTAACCTTTCCAAATTCTCCCATGTCACCATTCTTCTCCCCACACTCCACTGGCTTCCAATTGAAGCTTGGTCCTTGCCTTTTGAGCGCAGAGAACTGCCACCTTCAGGTAATATTAAAATCCTTCATCCTTACCCTTATGTTCTATGACTGATATACGGCAACACCATTCTCACACCAATTCGACACAGAAAAGGTGCTTTTAAGATGCTTAATATATTGTACCCATTGAGTTAGAGGGCTGAGCTGTTCAAACATCAAGTCTTACAATCTCAGGTGAGAGTAACAGCACAGCAATCACCAAGCAGATGAACCACCTGCAGCAGGAGATAAAACAAACAATCTTTCAGTTGATCACAATCCACATTAAGCATCAATTGTGGAATTGTTTTCTCACGTCCATGTTTGGAGTCCAAATCTGGCTGCTGCAGGAAAAAACCACAACACATGGTAAGGTCAGAATAAAGGCTCATTGACTGCCACGTGCCCCCCATCAAGGTCCTACATTACTCCAATGAAGTGTGCAGAGACCTGTCACCTGAACTATCTCTTTCCCTGTGCTGCGGCACTCAGCAACCAGACACATTTTCCACAGAAATTAATATGACATTGATCACCACATCAAGCCACCTAACTAAATTGAAAATGTAAATGTGTATATCAACAGCAAACCCATATATCTGATATATTCACTGCTCATTTCCCATTTACTTATATGCTAACCACCCAGGACATAAAGTATTTCATTTTGTGTAGATGTTGTGTTTTCTGTCCCTATATGTTGTCTACCACCAGTAGTAGTAGTCTACACCAAGAAAACTCAGAGAATATGTACATTTACTCTGTACTCAAAAGTGACAAAACAATTAATGTACCCACTAAAACTAGAATGTTTGAATTACAGGCGCCCCAGCCACCACAATGAGTCCTCTTTGCCCTGAGTTATCGCGCGAGCAGGATTCGAACCATGCTCTCGCAAGGAAAAAAACAACGTTGAAAACAGCATTTTAAGCAGTTCATAGGACTGACACTAATTCTGAAAGCTATTTTAAGAAAATACACCATATACAAATCCAATATCACGTCCTTAAAAGTAGTTAGAATTAATCTAAGATGACGCAAGAAATCTGTAATTAATGAAGCCGTTTTCTTGACCATTTAGCCAATCGGGGTTTCCCAACTAGCTCAAAGCAGATGAATGCATTCAACTGGTATTCACGACTTACCAACTGTTAAATCCCCAACTCCCGTTTGCAAATGAACGTAGCAGGCTTAAGCCTTCTACATGACACCAAAGCCAGCCTATCACGAAGGAGTAGTTGTGCGGCTACCTAGTTCCTCATTCGTCTACATCATCAGTGGGCATGGTTATATTAACATGTCCCGCCTACTGGCCGGTCTCTGGACTTCTCACGGACAGTTGTGTGTTTAATAAAAATGCACTCTGATGCGGCAAGTAAGTGTAGTTGTAGCTTTTGGTATATTTTAGTATTTAGTATGATAAGCTCATTTTTTTTAAATTGCGTAACAGCGTCCGGATATTTTGAATCACTGCCTACTTTAAGGTTTAGATTATTTTGTCAGTTGTTAATCGATTGATGTCTGTACAGACAGTCTTGGTATTGCCATTTTCTTTGTATTTCCCAGTGTTGTTTTGGGGCACAACGAGGGTACAATATGGTGTATTGTGTTATTGCTAGAGACACACTTTTTTGACTTATTGTTAGGTAGGGCAGCGTTGCAAAGACTACAATTCTTTTGAATACATTTGCTTAATATGTCATTATAGTCGACCATGATACTGGATAAATTGTCGGGTATTTACGAGTAGGAATGCATGCGAAACTGAATAGCAAGTTACACTTCAACAATGTTGTTGTGTAAGGCTAAATAGGTCAGTTTTCTAGGCAACTGCGGAAAATTACAGAGGTTGACAATTGTGACGCAGTTCTGTAAAATATATTTCTATGCTTGCTGCGATAGAGCTTACCAAATGTGCGTCAACTAGCCTATATCATTTGTTGCAAGAGAACTAGAATGTACTTGTGTACCCTATCCTACAGGATGTAACATTTTTGTAACAATATAACATGCATTCATCAGTTGGGGTGTCAGGAGAAGGGTGCTGAATGAAATTATTATTTTGTTTGCCTGGGAATTGTAGTCTTATTCCACGTAATACTCATCAGGATCTTAAAGCCGTGGTCCAGGAAGTGGACTACAACAACCATGTCTCCGTCTACTCTCCAGATACTTTGTAAACTCTGTGCAAGTTGTGCGTAGCACTGCTATTTTAGGTAGGCTATGCAGCTAGTTCTGTGATGGCTTTCGGCCTTTCGCTGATATATATATCCTGAGCCTTTCCACTATGGAAACGAATTAAAAACTAAGATGACACTTTGGGAATGCAAATGAGAGAATGTTTCTTATTGGATAGGTTGGAGTACAGTGATAAATCAACACCGACAACTCTACTTTCTGTTAACCATGATCTACATGTTTCTATTGAATAGTACGTTACTCTGCAGTCCTGGCCGTGATCTGTATGCAGCTGCATTCTCTTGGCTTTCGTTTAATGTAGTAGTATTGCATTAATGTATTCCCTTCCTCTCGGGTTTGTGCTTACTGTGAGAGAATTAAGACTACTATGACTGCTGTGTCAGCATAACAAATATGATTTTTACTGGTATTCCCAAATGCCCCCCTTTTCTTCCTGTATTTATGGATTTATAGTCATTTTATCATCATCCCACCTGTTTTAATGAAACGTCATGAAGATGGTGCTACATACTTATTTCCACAGCCATTATGATTTGGCTAAATGTACATTTGACCCTGTTTGTCATACGAAGTGTAGTGATGCAGGTTGGCTATGGGCAGCAGATGGTGAGCTTTCAGTGCCCGGGGACACGAGAGAATTAACATGCATATTATTATGTCATGGCAAGACTGGTGGATCTGTGTGAAAAGATAGGCAGGTATGTGTATGAAGCTTGTATGCAGTTGCTTACCTACTCTACTAAAGTAGTATTACATTTATTTATTTTGACCCCCTTTAGATTTTCAGCTGAACTCCCATTTGTCTACACTGGCCAGCATCCACAAAATCTACCACACCCTGCACAAGCTGGTAATAGTATTTTGCCCTCCTATCATATGTGTTCTTTATGTCATACAGTACCATCCATCTGGTCCAACGTCTTTTCAGTTCATAGAGTTAATCAGGCAAAGTGCTAAGGACTTGATCATAGATGTTTCCCCCTACCTGCAATGGACTCTGAGGTACACTGAGTTGTAGATGTGGATTCATTTTAGATGCCTGGATGGACCAACTCAATTTATTCCAGCTCTCATCTACTTCTCTGCTGTTCTCCCTCCCTCTCTATGTCTGTAATAATAACGGCATCTCTAAAGGTTAGAAGCTTGAGGAAATGAGAAGGCTAGCCTCCTTGTCCCCACACAACATCTCCTTGCTCACCGTATGCCAACGTTAATGCTACAGTGTGTGTGTCTTGGTGGAGGTTGCTTAATACAGTGCCATTTATCTTTGTCTTCAGAACCTGACAGAAGACGTTAAACAGGACGGTCACTCCACAGGTAGAAACACTCTTTATGCAGATCCATTTGACAATCGTATGCTAACTGTCACAGATCTCTATATTTCCATGCTCACACTTTCTCCCCCTTCTATTGGTTTTCTTCCAGCTTGCTGCTCCAGAGCTATGCCTCCTAGGAAAAAGAGGAGACCTACTGCTGGAGATGACCTGTCAGCCAAGAAGAGTCGCCAGGAAAGGTACTACCATCCTAACTAACAGATGAGTAATGACACACTTGAGAAAGGTACTACCATCCTAACTAACAGATGAGTAATGACACACTACAGAAAGGTACTACCATTCTAACTATCAGATGAGTAATGACATACTAGAAAATGGTACTACCATCCTAACTAACAGATGAGTAATGACACACTACAGAAAAGGTACTACCATCCTAACTAACAGATGAGTAATGACACACTAGAAAAAGGTACTACCATTCTAACTAACAGATGAGTAATGACACACTACAGAAAGGTACTACCATCCTAACTAAAATATTAGTAATGACACACTACAGAAAAGGTACTACCATCCTAACTAACAGATTAGTAATGACACACTACAGAAAGGTCCTACCATCCTAACTAAAATAATAGTAATGACACACTAGAGAATGGTGCTACCATCCTAGATAACAGATCAGTAATGACACACTAGAGAAAGGTACTACCATCCTTACTAACAGATGAGTAATGATACACTAAAGGTACTACCATCTTAACTTACAGATCAGTAATGACACACTACAGAAAGGTACTACCATCCTAACTAAAATATTAGTAATGACACACTAGAGAAAGGTACTACCATCCTAACTAAAATATTAGTAATGACACACTAGAGAAAGGTACTACCATCCTTACTAACAGATGAGTAATGATACACTAAAGGTACTACCATCTTAACTTACAGATGAGTAATGACACACTACAGAAAGGTACTACCATCCTAACTAAAATATTAGTAATGACACACTAGAGAAAGTTACTACCATCCTAAATAAAATATTAGTAATGACACACTACAGAAAGGTGCTACCATTCTAACTAAAAGATGAGTAATGACACACTATAGAATGGTGCTACAAATATTGGGCAGATTTTCTGTTGACTAATCACTTGTGGGTAGACTACATAATACAAATGAAATGGTAACAAAAAGACACTGGGAAGTAACAAGTACCACATTTTCCAGTACCAAGTTATTATTTCACTAGTTATTTAATTCAATCTTAATTTTGAAGGTTATGGTACATTTGACTATTGCCTCGCTTGAAACCAGTAGCCAGAGGAGATAGACTTTTCTGATTACTTTCACCAAAAACGTATTGCATATCAGATGCAGTTATGGACAATAAATGTGCTGTGTTTCCAAGATAAACTGTTCCCTCAAACATGCATTCATCATGACAAGTGGTTTGTCTCCCCAGAATATTTGCATATGTCATTGTCAGCTCAGAAATTCAAACAGACTTTTTACAACATGGTTTATACAATTGTGATTTGTCAGGATTAACCTTTTTCCTCATGGTGGTGTGTGATATGCTTTCAGACAGAAGTATTTTAAATTGCACAGTATATTCCCAACACAGTAATGTGTGAAAGTATATGTTTGTAGTGTGCAGTACCGTCCATTGTCTGAAACAGTCTTTTTCTATATGCAGTGTATTTAGGAAACATGAAGCACCACAGATCCGAGAGGAGGAGACCTTTTCCAGTAAAAGATGTCTGGAGTGGTTCTACGAGTATGCAGGTGAGACACAAGGTTTGTAGATCCAAATATCCCAATTCTCCTCCATCAGAATGTAACGCTCTAAACCACCCTTGTTGCTCTAAGATCACAGGTCTCATGTCATAATTGTGTGTAAGTTGTGTATTAGAATGTCTTTTGCTTGCTGGAGTGATGATGATCCCTGATGTCATGGATTAAGGTTTTTGTGTTAGTCATCTGTATGTTAGAAATGTTATGATTTTTTTAAGGCCAGTCATTAGATTTGTATTAGGTTGTTTTTATTGAATTAACTGAAAGATACACACATGACAGCTGTAAGTGCTCACATGGTAAATACAAGATAATGTAAATCACCAAAATCTTTCTTTAAAAAGTTGTCTTCTATAAGATGAACATAGCTCACACCTACTCCCTGAGGCGAGGACTGGAGTGCATTGGAGGAGTGTGAAATTATCTTTTTTGCTTGTCTGGTGATGATCTGTAGAGAGTAGTCAGCAGGAATGGATGTCACGCCCATAAAATATGTGGCAGATTTGATCAGTTGCGCAATATAAGATGTTTCAGTTGGACTAATAAATGGCCTTAACAGTTTGTGAAGCCAAATCCCAGTATATTCTCAGCATACTGTGAAATGGGAGCATTCTTTTCTGTCCAACTCTCCAAACCCAGTGTCTATGTAGGAAATGGATGTCTGTGATTATGTATTCGGTCTTGGTATCATTCAGATCCAGGTATTTCTTGCACTAGAGGTCAAACTTGTCCACTTTGGACTGAATCAGTTTATCATAATCAGATGGGTCAAGAATAACCTTTTCATCTGAGTATTTTATGTGTGTTATCTCAGTGCTGCGGCTACAGTCGTCTGTATTCAGTGTGAATAAGACAGAAAAGATTACACTTGTTTCTGCTATAGGACTGTATTGTTATAAAACGGGTCTCAGTATGTACATGTGTATTTTTGTTAGGCTGTGATGATGTGGTTGGGCCAGAGGGAATGGAGAAGTTCTGTGAAGACATCGGAGTTGAACCAGAGAATGTAAGGACTGAAACAGATTCCAACAGTCATTCAGAGATCGCACAAAGATGAAAATGTTAATTGAGAAATAAATCATATAAACACTGCAAGCCATTTCAGTGTATTATAATGCATGAGTATGTCGTTGTCTGTGGATAGGTGGTGATGCTGGTTTTGGCCTGGAAGCTTGATGCCCAGAGTATGGGCTACTTCACCCTACAGGAGTGGTTGAAAGGCATGGGCTCCCTTCAGTAAGTCTGTTGGGTGTGTGTGCACGCGCACGTGTGTGTGTGTGCGCACGTGTGTGTGCGCACGTGTGTGTGTGTGCGTCTGTGTGCGCACACTTTTTCCAGTGTCTATGTCCTATGTGTGTCTGTCCACACAGTTAATGTCCATAGCTGTGCAGTACACACACTGGTTCTGACCCCAGCCTAGAATTGAACTGTGCCTTTCCTGTGTAGAGTTATGTAGTCTCCACTATGGCAGCTGGGTTTGGGTTCTGTCTCTAACGTGTCTTTCTGGTGTTGTCAGATGTGACTGTACTGAGAGGTTGAGGAACTCGCTAGACTACCTGAGGTCGGTCCTAAATGACACCAACAACTTTAAGCTCATTTATAGATACGCCTTTGATTTTGCACGGGTGAGTTAAGTAGAGATCTAATTGCACTATTATCACTAGATTTCCTCCAACCAGGAGGAAATGTATTCCCATCTGTATTTATATTCAACACTCGACAGATGATAAAATTCATCTTTATTACCATTTTATAGAAAAAAATATATAAACACACAGTTGACATCGAGGAAAATAATGCTGTTCTGTCAACTTACAGCTTAATTTTCACACGTTGAGTGTGAAAAATATTTCCTTGTCTTGAATGGAAAAAGTCAAGAGTCATGGCTGTACTCTTATCAAGAGTCATGGCTGTACTATTTACACAGTCTGACTTAGTTGAAACTAACTGTAAGGCACGTTTTCCTGAAAGCTATTCCTTATGAGCGTTACAGTGAATGAAAACAGAGTATGACGTGAGATCTATACATTTAATAAACAAAGCACATGTGATTTTGATTTGTGTTCTCATTAATTGCATAGTGCCATTGTAAGTACAACATATATATGGGGTCGTATTTGACCCCATGCTTTTGATTATGCAGGAAAAGGACCAGAGGAGCTTAGACCTTAACACAGCCAAGTGCATGCTGGGGCTTCTCCTAGGAAAGACATGGCCATTGTTTCCTGTGTTCAATCAGTTTCTTGAGGTATGGAGACTAACCTCTAACTTTCAACTTGAAGGACAATTTCAGTATTTAGTATGTTATTCTGTGTGATTAATGTAAATGTCAATTCATAGAAGTTTTTATTTGAAAATTAATGAACATAATCTCAAAAAACACCCACTACTGTACATTCTTTTACAAGCTGCAAGCTCTTTGTGTCCAAGCCTGTAGATATTGTGAAAAGTCAACTGTCATTCCCAAGGACCTTAACCATGATACCTACAGCTATGCAGCTCATACAATGATACATGTGGGTGTCTTTGTTCGTGTTTTTCATTAGCCCTGAATCTCAGAATGATGCGCAAGAACAACAAGCTAAGTTAGTCAACCTACAGCTACATCAAAACATTTCTTCATCCTTCCATAACATGGCATTTATATGAAACACACAGGTTAGCGTCCTAAATACTGAAATTGTCCTTTAACACAGTGAGAACTAGGTGAGAATATAGTGTACTATTGACTTCCTGTATGTTTGTTGCTCTAGCAATCCAAGTACAAGGTCATCAACAAAGACCAGTGGTGCAATGTTTTAGAGTTTAGCAGGACAATCAACCTGGACCTCAGTAACTATGACGAGGATGGAGCCTGTGAGTGTTCCCACCGACCCGGTGACACTCAGACAAATATGCATGCATTCTCTAGCGGAACCGGGGATCATTGTCCTGACATTCTCCTTTTGCTCTCTCCACTTCTGTCAGGGCCGGTGCTGCTGGATGAGTTTGTGGAATGGAACAAAGAAAGAGAGATGTCATAGCAATAGGTACACTGCAACAAACGCCAACAGAACAACATTATAATCGACGATAACAACAATGGCTATGAGAAAATAAATGAAACAAACAGTATAAAATGGAAGAGGGTGCATCTCAGCGATGACAGGGGGTGCTTCCAGGTAACGATAGCAGTTTGGTTTTGGCCTGGGGGGGGTGGGGGTGGGGGGGGGGTCCAAAGCTGGGCGTAAGTTGCCCTGCCGAGTTTGGGATGTAGGTAACTACTGGCCGCCATGGAGACACCAACCCTCTCCGGGTAACGTTCCCTACCCATGTTGAATTGTGGGCAAGCACACGGCGAGGCCCTGTGGCGTGCGCCTCCTCACTGTGACGTGTCATATTGCTGTGTGATAGGATAACGTGTTCTCATGAGTGGCTGACGTAGGCTAAACTGGTTTTTCTGTGAGTTCGAGATCCGGTCTTTAACCCCTTACTACTGTAAGAAGGAATAAACCCAAGAACATTTCTCAATTTTGAACTGTCGGTCTTAAAAACACATTTCAAATACTAAATATCTGAACTTTGAGCTTGATCTGTGCTTTGTAACCTACAGAACCCGTAGTTGCTATCAGTTGTTTCCTGTTGGGGTTAAATTGGGTCTCTTGTAGTTGTAGAAGCACACAGTGTCAAACGGCTGTGTTACAGTAGTTCTTTTGTAATTGAGGCTGCTGTGAAAGGTGGATAACGACACCTTTACTGTCATGAGGTAATTTGTGCCAGTGATTTTTTTCTTTAGCCTCCAATGGTTTTCATCCCCACGCTCACCACAATACCAGCCTGTGCTAAAACATATATGTAAGCCCCCTGCAAAACCTTCAGTTGTCCTCCAATCACAACAACTAACTAATCAAGCGGGCTGCTTGTTCACTCTTAGTAGTGCAGTGGTCAGTTGTAAGTGGAGTGACCAGCATTCATTGGTTATGTGACCAATCTATGTTTCTAAGCTGTAGGTTTGTACTAGGATTTTTCTGTGCCTCAAAAATAAATGTATGGAAGTCACTTTACTTGACACACACACACACACACACACAGTGGTCAGGGATACATTCAAGATCAAAACAGACCTTTAGGCCTCGTCTGCAAGTTAAAATAGAGGTACATTTCTATTTTATCTTGATATATGGCATATAGCTTTGGTCTTGTCTTCCTTTGTCCACTGATCGTATCCAGCTTCAATGCCTATTATTAACTTGCCTCTCTCTCCCCAGTACTGACAGTGTTAGAATTGGAAGACTGTATAAGGCCTTTCAGACTATGTAGGAGAGGTTTTTTCTGTACAATAAGGGGAAATCCAATCCCAGCATGCATGCATCGCCATGTATCTTTTGAGAGGTTTCAAAACCATGGACATTGAAGGGTTAGAATTACAAGTCTGTGATGCTATGCTGTTCTTTTGCCTAGCGTAGGCTAATGTTCTTGTAACACATGTAAACTTTTGTCTCTGGCTGTGATGTGATGCTCAATTGTCATGAGAGTGAAACTATGCATGCACACTCTCCGTCAGAGTCATCTGTGAATGGATGAGATTTGTTTTGGAAAACTTGTTTTACTGTTGTTGTTTTTTTTGTACAGAAATTTGTGCAAGTGTTTTTGTGCTTTATTTGATATCCTCGGTCATGTTGTCTTAACGCTTTATGAAAACCATGACTGTGTATATTCAGAGCTGAAACACCTATAACCTCATTTGGGGAGACAAGTTCCCTCCTGCATTTGCCCAACCCCTCCTTTCTAACACAAACCCACACACACTAAAAAGTAACAAAGGAACCACACTGTCAGTCTCCGGTACAAATGGACATTAAATGAATTTCACAAATGGAGACAGGTTGAAGGATAACGTGCTCAGTGTTGAATGTGTGGTGTAAGAATGGTATCAGGTCTTATGACATGCCGATCATTGATTGGTCAAATCCAGTGGTCTCTAAACTAAAACATGTACAGTAAATGGTTCAATTTCTAAAGTAATAGGATCACATGATTCTTCCACCTGTCAGTAATCCATGATGTCATTTGTGTGTTTGTATATTAGGTTTGGGTAGACTGAGTTAGTTGCTGAACTCCTCACTAATCATTTGTACAGAGTAATTCAGATGGTATTCTTAAGTGGAAATGCAGGAGGAGAAATAACTTTGTCCTTACTGTATATATGTATGTACAGTATGTGTATGTGTTTTCACTGTAACCTCTCTCTATACATATAAAGGGGTTTATTAACTTACCGTTGTCTTTAATTTCTTCTTTGCCATCTTCATTTACCGAAATGATTGTGAATGATTTTTGTCAAAGGTTGGTTTCATTGTGTTTCTGAATTGCACAGGATCATTTTGTTCTAGCTGCTGGGGCCCTAATCTACTTTTTTTTTTTCAAACTATTGCATTACCATAGTAATAGCTATGTTATCTTGGTCATTCCTATTATGCAGTGCCATTTGGCCCTGAACATTTTTGCAAAAAAGTATTTCAAAATGTTTCATGTTTTCAGAAAAGGGTAATGTTTGACCATCAGAAAAAAGATATTGGTCAAACTCAGGCACTTTAATCCTAATAAGTGTAGGCAGACTGTACACACGACCATGAGATATTTCCACCCTGATGCAACACAGACGTAACTAACTGAAAGCGTTACCAATGTTTGTATCTTGAAAAAAAATGACTATCTAAATAAAGTCTAAATATTCATAAAACATCAATGTATTATGTAAGAAGCAATACATACTGAAATTAGTCATTCGTTTTATATATTTTATAACATTTACACTGTTTTTGAAATTTTCCATCCTGTTAAGTGCATATTCCTAACAGTGTGGACGTTTTTTAGGCTAAGTTAGCCATAGCTTTGTCAGTGAGCAAGATAGAGCCAGGATTGATGATGAACATTTAAACAGTATTGGAACCGTTCTGTCAAACATTATTTTATAATTATGAAACTTTACATTTATTTTAACTATTTAGCTGAAAATGTTGGAGATTTGAGTGATACATATAGAGTTATATTGTGGAAAATAGAACTCAGATTATGTACTTTGCTTTGAGATTTTGTTTTCTAATCCTAAAAAATGGTGACTCCCTCCAAACGTGATTTCATCATGGAAAGGGCATTTTTTTGTTAAAGGACAATTACAACAAACTAATGAGGGAAAGTGATTTCAGTTTAACACAAAATGTTACAATGTATCAGTAATAAACACAATATTTATGGGGAAAACATTTGATAAGGGATATTTTATCTAAGTCAAAATAAATGTATGTCATATTTCTCATAGAAGTTGATAACACCTAGAGATATGGCAAAATCGCCGACATTCACTGAAAAAGTGCATATAATTCCCTTTCAAGATCAATATTTGTGTTAAGACAAAGGACACCTGGCCTCATATTAACAAACCTTTGAAATGCATTTTACACTAAATAAGAACTGGTATTTTCCTCTGGACATAAATGGCAACTAATAGTAGGAATGACCCAAGAGTACAACCTATTTAGGTATCTGCTAGAACAACAGAAAAACACCTCACATACACAATATGGGCTGATTAACAGGTTTGTTTATCATGAATACTCATTGTGTAAGTGGCAGTGCCATAAATGGATAAAATATTGCTGCAAAAAGAAATAAGAGATTTGTGTTTCAATGTACTGTAGAAAAGCATGTATGAGATCTAGGAAATAGTGTTCAATGCCCTTGCCTTTACAATCCCAGAGTATATGAAATAATTTAAAGTAATATAAACACCTGTTCTTATTATGATATTCCGTTTAACAGCACAAATTATAAGTTTTATATGATAATGTTATAAAAGTTATTTTGTAATAAAATATGAAATCAGAATTCTCCAAGTGATCTATTAGTCATCTGCTATGCTTTTCTTAAACAGACTGAAACAAGCAGTCTATTTTAAGCCTCACTTCCCTCCCTGTGTGTCTCAAAGTGGAGGGTGGAGGCTGAGGTGGAGGTGCCCTTTTCTGAACCCTCCCGCTCAGAGATTGCACTATGTCGTGTGGTTCTAATGGCCTCTGAGGCGACGCTTCGTTGATACTGACGAGCTGAGCCAAATGGTTTAGCAGTCAGCAAACCCATATAGCGCTTCTCTCCTTCCTCTGCCTGTGTGGTACTGCCAAATCCATCCACTGCTTTCCACTGCTCTCCCCTGCTCCTCCAACCAGATCCAGCTGCCTCATCTCCCTCTGGAGAAGCCGGTGGTGTCCCTTGTGCAGCAGGTGGAGTCAGTGGGGGCTGAATGTCTACCACCAGACGCCTCCTTTGGCGGGGAATTTGGAGTGGAGACTGTATAAGTCTTGCCTCATTGCTGGGAGTGGGAGTGGAGAAAAAGCGTGATGTTTTGGGCAAAGACACTTTGGGAGTGACATTGGTTACTTCCTCTAAGCCTCCTTCTTTTCGGTCAATGTAACCTTGTATGGGGCTGCAGTAGTCCGTTCTGACCCTCTGGGCCACCTCATCTGTGCTGCTGTCTGCGGCGTCAAATTTGATATTGAGAGCTCTTCTTTGGGAAAAAGAAACATCTGTAGAACTGTCCATTGTGTTCCATTGCCGCATCTCTGACAGGACCTTCAAACCCCCAAGCCCTGGCCTGTTCCTCCGGTCCTCTTCTTTGGTCTTCCTATCCACCTCATCTGTGGTACTGGTTGAGTTGTAAAGGCCAATATTAAGAGCTTTTCTTGGGGTGAAGGAGACTTTAATTGGTGTCTCCCCAGGACTGAGAGAAGAATCTGGGATGTCTCTACCTGGTTTCTTTGTCAGTTCTGTGGGCTCATTTTCACTCTCACTGCTAGAAGAGGATGTTTTGGTAGGTGGATGTGTTAGCTCCTCAGCTCTTGCCCTTTCTAAGAAAGCAGTGGAAGAGAGTGATGTTTTGGGGAGAGACAGTTTTGGAACTGGCTTGGTGTCTTCCTGAAAGCCTCCACCCTTTGAGGTAGTACTCTTATATGTTGACTGACGTTGAAAATGCTCCTTGGCGAAGCCAATATTAAGTGCTTTTTTTTGAGCAAAAGAGATATTAATGGATGTGTCTCCAGGACTTAGAGATGGATGATTATAAGTGACATCTGGAAGCGTAGCTTTGTCCTCTTCTTTTTTTTCTGGCATTGCAGTCTCATTTCCATGGAAAATGCTGGAAGACAATGAACCAGAGGGTGGTGGTGTTTGTGGGGCAGCGGGTGGAGCATTCTGAGGAGGCTGAATATCCAGACGTTTCCTATGTCGAGGGACATAGAAGAGTTGAGTTGGAGCCTCGTCAGCTGTCTTCCCATATGAAGAGGAGGACAAAGAGAATGAGGTTTTTGGTAAAAACACTTGGGGAAGGATCTTGGTGTCTTTAAAGCCTTTATCTTTTGTGTTGATAGCAGTCTGGGAGGTGAGACCCAGGTCAGACAACCTTGACTCAGCCTCTGGATGTGGGTGATAAGAGCTTTCCTTGGAGAAGCCAATATTCAGAGCTTTCCTTGGGGCAAAAGAGACATCTAAGCCTGACAGACTGAAAGATGATTCTGGGACTTTTGTTTCCCTCTCTTCTCTTCTTTGATACATTTTAGTCTCATCCTCACTTTCACTACTAGGAGAGGTTGAACCAGCAGGTGCGGGTGAACTTGGGGCAGCAGGTGTAGTCCTCTGATGATATGAGTCTGATTGATATTGAATACCGTCCTCAGAAAAGGCAATATTGAGAGTTTTCCTTGGAGCCAAAGAGACATCAATACCTGCAAGACTGAAAGATGAATTGGGGATCTTAGCTTTCTGTTCTCTTTTTCGGTTCCTTGTAGTTTCATCTTCACTCTCACTGCTGGAATAAAGTGATTCAGAGGGTGGTGGTGTTTGTGGGATGGCAGGTGGAGTATCCTGAGGGGACTGAATATCCAGACGTCTCCTGAGTCTGGGGATATAGACTGGAACTGGAGACTTTTCCTCCTTTGTCCCATCTGAGGGAATTGAAGATTGTGAGAGGTTCTCCTTTATACCAATGGCACTCTCTGAGGTTAGGGCCACGCCAGTCGAATTTGGCTCCGCTTGATAGTGAATGCCCTCCTTGGAGAAGCCAATATTGAGAGCTTTCCTTGGAGAAAAAGAAACATCAATGCCTTCAAGACTGAAAGATGAATCAGGGACCTTAGCATTTTCCTCTTGTCTTTTTTGTTTAATTGCAGTGTCATCTTCACTCACACTGCTAGAAGATGATGAACCAGCAGGTCTGGGTAAACATGCGGTAGCAGGTGGAATCTCATTGGGGGACTGAATATCCAGATGTCTCCTGAAACTGGGGATATAGACTGGAGACTCTTCAGCCATTGTCCCTTCTGGCAGTGAATATTGGTGAAGCTGATCCTTCGGGGTGATAGCACTGTGAGAGGAGAGATTCAAGCTACTCGACTTTGTCTCCATCTCTGGTTGATATTGAAAACCATCTTTGGATAAACCAATACTGACAGCTTTTCTTGGGGCAATAGAGACATTAATGTCCCCAAGATTGAGAAATGAGTCCTTGTGTAAGACTTTTGGGACCTCTCTGTTAGGTTTCACTGAATTTTCTATAGTTTCTTCTTCCCTCTCACTGCTGGAAGAGGATTCAAAGAGTGGTGACTTTTTATGGGTAACAGATTTGGCTTCATGAGGGGGTTGAATATCCAGATGCTTATCAAATCTGGGGATCAAGACTGGAACTGGTGGGCCTCCAACTTGTAACCTTTCTGAGGACAGTGAAGGTTGGGTAAGAGGTACCTTTGCATTAATGGCAAATTGGGTAGTTAGATCCAAACCAGTAGACTTTGTCACAGGTCCTGGCTGATATTGAATACCCTCCTTGGAGAAGCCAATATTCAGAGCTTTCCTTGGGGCAAAAGAGACATCTAAGCCTGACAGACTGAAAGATGATTCTGGGACTTTTGTTTCCCTCTCTTCTCTTCTTTGATACGTTTTAGTCTCATCCTCACTTTCACTACTAGGAGAGGTTGAACCAGCAGGTGCGGGTGAACTTGGGGCAGCAGGTGTAGTCCTTTGATGATATGAGTCTGATTGATATTGAATACCGTCCTCAGAAAAGGCAATATTGAGAGTTTTCCTTGGAGCCAAAGAGACATCAATACCTGCAAGACTGAAAGATGAATTGGGGATCTTAGCTTTCTGTTCTCTTTTTCGGTTCCTTGTAGTTTCATCTTCACTCTCACTGCTGGAATAAAGTGATTCAGAGGGTGGTGGTGTTTGTGGGATGGCAGGTGGAGTATCCTGACGGGACTGAATATCCAGACGTCTCCTGAGTCTGGGGATATAGACTGGAACTGGAGACTTTTCCTCCTTTGTCCCATCTGAGGGAATTGAAGATTGTGAGAGGTTCTCCTTTATACCAATGGCACTCTCTGAGGTTAGGGCCACGCCAGTCGAATTTGGCTCCGCTTGATAGTGAATGCCCTCCTTGGAGAAGCCAATATTGAGAGCTTTCCTTGGAGAAAAAGAAACATCAATGCCTTCAAGACTGAAAGATGAATCAGGGACCTTAGCATTTTCTTCTTGTCTTTTTTGTTTAATTGCAGTGTCATCTTCACTCTCACTGCTAGAAGATGATGAACCAGCAGGTCTGGGTAAACATGCGGTAGCAGGTGGAATCTCATTGGGGGACTGAATATCCAGATGTCCCCTGAAACTGGGGATATAGACTGGAGACTCTTCAGCCATTGTCCCTTCTGGCAGTGAATATTGGGGAAGCTGATCCTTCGGGGCGATAGCACTGTGAGAGGAGAGATTTGGTTGATATTGAAAACCGTCTTTGGATAAGCCAATACTGACAGCTTTCCTTGGGGTAATAGAGACATTAATGTCTCCAAGATTGAGAAATGAGTCCTTGTGTGAGACAACTGGGACCTCTCTGTTAAGTTTCACTGAATTATCTGTAGTTTCAATTTCACTCTCACTGCTAGAAGAGTATTGAGAGGGTGCTGTTTTTTTAGGGGTAGCAGGTTCAGCTTCCTGAGGGGTATGAATATCCAGACGCTTACCAAATCTGGGGATGTAGACTGGAACTGGTGGGTCTCCAACCCATGCCCTGTCTGAGGGCACTGAAGGGTAGGGAAGAGGCTCCTTTGTCTCAGGTTCTGGCATATAGTGAATACCTTCCTTGGAGATCTCGATATTGAGAGCCTTCCGTGGGGCAATAGACACATTTATGTTTTGAAGACTGAGAGATGAATCCTTTTGAGCTTGATCATCCTCTTCCTCATTGCTACCATTTACTGTGTAGGTTGTGGGCTCATCCCCACTGTCACTGGACGAGTCAGAGTGCTGTGAAAACACAGGAGAGCATTGAACTTCCATTCTCAGTTCACCCACACTAACTCCTTCCTTGACATCCTGTTGGAAATAGAGGTTTTCAGCAGGGTCTGGACAGCTTTCATGTATATGCACTGAATCTGGGAAAACCTCCTTTGCTACATCAATCTGTGCGTTCGCAGCGTATTCTGTAGGTTCCTTCCCACAGTCACATGAGCTGCTGGAGCTAGAGTTATCATTGTCCCTCTGGTCTTTCACCAGCCGTTTTTCATTCTGAGCTTGTTCAGACTCCTTTCTCAACTGATCCACCAGAGCAGAACCATAGAGATCTTCATTACTGGACCGTGCCGAAGCACTTCTGATTGAATCAGGGAACTCAAAGCTCTCACCACTGTCGTTCCATAGCTCAGGATCCAATAGGTTGGCCTCAACGGTACATCTGGAGATTTTATCCACACTTCCATTGTTGATCGGTTTAACCATAGGGAAATCTAAACTCTGCTTAGTTGTGTCACCTTCCTTCAGGGTGAATTGAGATTCCTGGGGATTATTCTGGGCCAAGTTTTTTTGGGGACAGTCAATATCCTGACCCCTATCTGACCTTTCCTGGTCAGAGTGTGAGGACACAGAAAAGCTTTGACTTCTCTGCAACTCATCTGGGTCAGGAATGGGTTCAAACTCCACATCATCGGTATGGACTGGGTTAGCACTGCCTTGTGGTTTTCTCAAAGAGACATTAGAGAGGTCTCTGTCTCCACTGTGAGTGTCTGTCTCTTGATTGTCCTGTTGGGAGCTACCTGAGCTGACCGAGTCCGGTGGGTGATTGACCTCAAGGGAGGGGTGGAAGGTATCCCTCTCATTAAAATTATCATATGATGAACCATATTCCCCAGCCTGGTTGCCCTGTCTGCCAGTGGCCACAGTATCATAGTATGGAACACTATTCTGATGCCTTAATTCTGAAGGATGGCCACTAAATGTCACCCTCCTCTCCCTGTGTGTCCCTACTTCTTCCCCCTCCTCCTCATCTGAATAGGCATGGTTGTCGTGGGGACCTCGTCCAGCAGAGGTGACAGACTGAGCTTCGATGGGGCTTTTTTTGGTACATTTACAGCACTTACAGTATCTCCCCCATAGAACGTCCAGCAGAGGTCTGGCCAGAGCACCTAGTATAAATGCTACTACTAAGGTGATGAACACAGACAGACAGACTGCCAGAACCAGTTCAGACTGTGTCCACGGGGTGGCCCTTTGGAGGTCTGTCTTCTGACCTTCCCTCTGGAGTCTGCCTAACTCAGGGTTCATCTGTGGCTGCTCCACATATAAACTTCTGGTGCCTCTGGTTTTTCTTGGTGTCTTGTGGACGTGCAGGTCGAATACAGACACAGTCTCCTCGTCTGGCCCAGAGACGCACACGTATAGTCCTGTGTCTTTCTCCGCAATGTCACTGATCAGCAAGCCTTTCTGGCTTCCAGGAACCTGTCCATTAGGTGTCCACCATGTTGAATCTATAACAAATAAACCAACAGGATGCTGTTACATAATCAACTGTGGTAACTTTTCTTAGTACACACCGAGTGAAATTATGTACCAAAAGTGAAATAAGCAAGCGTTACCTTGGTTTGGAGATCTACAGGGCAGCAGGATCTCTGTCCCTTCATCCACTGTCACATCCTGATGGAGCCCTGCTCTATTCTCAGCAGTAGAGCATGTGAGGTCACTGTCCTCCAGGTGTAACAGGTCTCTACCTGAGTGGACAGAGGGGTGGGAACACACTACACCCCTCCAGCTCTGTTGCTGGTCCCTGTTTCTGTCGTAGATCATCCACCGTCTCAAGCTGCGTAGGTTGCAGTCACACCTCCACTTGTTCCCACTCACCTCCACTAGGGCATTTAGGTTGCGCAGCGCCAGGTAGGCTGATGGAGGGATAGTGGTCAACATGTTGAAGCTCAGATCCAGGACCTTAAAGGATGACATTATGAAAAATCCAACACCTGGTCAGGTGGAAAGAATGGGACAACAAAACTGCTGTTTTTTTTATGTTGTAGTTTGAGGAAACGTGAAGTTACCCTGATCTCCGGCAGGTCCCTGAGGGCCAGTGGGTTGAGGCTGGACATACGGTTGTGCTGCAAGTGGATCTCTCTCAGACGGGGGCTCCTGCTCAGGTCTCCAGGTCGCAGGTCAGATATCCTATTGTGGGAGAGCTGCAGCACCAGTAGGAATTGGC
>JACXGI010003857.1:35850-58863 GCA_016801175.1 Esox masquinongy
GTACATGTCCCTGCCAGCCAGTCTTACTGTAAATGTCCCTGCCTGCCTGTCTTTGAATACAACAACACGTGGCTTCTGATCCCTGTACCTGATGGGACTGAACTACCAGCATTGATAAGGTCTGTTTACCCCTGCTATAGTGTTAACCCTGTGTTTACTGTACTGGGCCGTACTTGGTTGAAGATATGTCACATTGTAAAACCATTTATCATCTTAAACATTGATTTACATAACTACGGTGTTGTTATGTAAATGACCCATAAAGATATTTTTACTGCGATAATAGACAAGAAAAGCTGTGGACCTCTTACTCTGTCTATTAGAGTAATAAACAAACCACTATGGTTGGATAGAAATATGTGTAATATTATGAAAGATCCAAGCCATGGATTTTCTGTTGACAGTAGTTCATTCACATATTGATTTTCAGTCGCTTCTGTGGTCTCCTCCTTTCACTAGGCTGAGACTGCTTAGCTGAAGTGAGGTATTGTGGGTCTGTGCTTCATTAGAGGAGCGGTGGTAGTCTGTGAGCAGAATATCAAGAAGCACGGAGAGGCCTCTGTCTGTTTCACATTGCTCACAAAGACAAGTCCTCACAAAACATCGAACTAGGATAAAACCCAGTGAATCCCCAGTGAATACATATACAACTTAAAGGTTCAACTCCTTTGATGGAATGCTAACAATGCAACATAAAATACTGTAAAAAGATAATTGAGATGTTTTCCTCCTTTAAAACCCAATCACTGCACGTTCACACCCTCTTATGAGCCATTGGAATGCCAATAAACGGCTTATGATTGGCTGAAGATCGTACAATTCATTTTGTCATTGCCTGGGTCGGTTTAATCATTTCTAAATAGAGCAAAGTCCTAATTATGATGGATAATCATTCATGAGAGTGTGGGTGTGCACTTGTGCATGTGTGTGTGTCAATGTGTGTGTGTTAAGCAAAGTCACCTGTTAATTGTAAGTGTAAATACAATTCTTGTACAGCTAAGCAATTCCTCATGTGATACTGTGTGTGTGTGTGTGTGTGTGTGTGTGTGTGTGTGTGTGTGTGTGTGTGTGAGTGAGTGAGTGAGTGAGTGAGAGAGACTCACCCTCAGGGATCCTCTCTAGCTGGTTGTTTTCAGCAGACAGCAGCTGCAGGGCAGGAGCCCAGGACACACACTTCCCTCTGCTGTGTGAGAGGCCCCTTCTCCTCAGTTTACCCCAGGTCCTCTCCACACACAGAGAAAGGTGGATCAGACTGTTGTGTCCAATCCATAGATTCTTAAGGCCCCAACTTGGCCACAAGGGGCTAAAGGAGTTAAGCAGGTTGTGAGATAGATCCAGATCAGTTACAGTGGATGGAATGTGTTTTTGGCCCAGGTAAAGGCCAATGGAGGAGCAATTAAGCATAGGACCCCTGTGACAATAGCAGGGCTCAGGACAATCAGGGAGGGTTGGTGAACTCTGGACAGGGAGCAGCACTGCAGTATATAACATCCACCTAGACACTGCCATCACTAACACCCCTGCGCCTACACAGGGAGAAAAGAGCTAGTCTCAACATAAAGAACAAAATATGAATACCAATCTATGAATAACAATCAAATATTATATCTGAATTCAATGGACATCTACTTAAATTTTTTACACTATTTATTTACTACGTCCTACAAAACTGTGGAAGTCAAAACTTACTTTACTCTCAAATTTAGAAAGGCACATTAATTTTAGTAGCCCGTGTCATACACACAAATAAATAAGTAAAAATCCTCCAACTCACCCCTCTGTGTCTGCATCTTATACGACAGTGAACTTGTAAGTAATACTCTCTCCTCCCGGTTCACCGGAAAAAGTAGCAGATTCTTTGACTTGGTCTCCTACAGGTCCAGATCAAAGTCTGTAGGCTGAATTGCACTGACTCACCTAGGCACATCCACAATATTACAAACAGTAATTGTTATACAGATTCCCTAAATCATTCACATGGTGTAGTTAATGTCTTACCAAGCGTTCCCTGCTTGATGCGTTACTGAGTTGACAGAAATCTTATGACAAGGACAACTGATGGATTTATTATTGATGGATGAAGCTCTGTATCGGAACTGATTTAAACTAAGAAAGGTAACATTTAGCCCCATTACAGTGTTAAATTACATAGAATGTAAAATGCATTGTCACATTAAACCTCGAAGTGGAAATTGTGACAGGGCAAAATGTTTTCAAAAATAAAACAGCAAATGGACAAGGCAAGAAGTATTTCAGATCACAGGGCTTTTCAAACACAGCAAACCTCTTTATTAAAACAGTTTTTAATGCTTGACCTAAAGGTTCCATTATCAAACAATATATTCCTTAAAAACAGGTATGAAGTCCAGAATTGCGGTTTGAGATGATAACCACATTTCTACAAGCACATTGTCACTGCAGCAACAATTTGATGCACATATTCAGCATTTTAAACAACTGCCACTGAGCTCAAAGTAAATAGACAGCACACATGTAGCACTGCCACTTTGTGTTATATTGCACAAAATATCACAATAATGATTATTTCAAAACCCATGTTATCAAAATATATCATTTAAAACAAACACAAAAAGCTTCATGAATATTTATTTGCGAACTGCAATCATCTGTAGTGTATCTTAGTGCAAGTATGTTCCTGTTTCGGACCAGTAGACAATATTATGTTGTATAGACTCATGAAAATAAACTCCATTTGGCATTTTAACTAGATACACTTTAATCTTGTTCCTTGTGAATGATCAGAGAAACTGTTTGGCACAAACAGGAGTAGAAGGCAGATGTAGGCAGCAATGAAGAAAGATCTGATAGTCCTACCATAAAAAAATTTCACTAGACCTTAAAACAAGAGCAGTGTATTTCCTGCTATCAGTAATACTGGACGGGTAAAATTAAGTTTCCTATTACTTCAAGTGAAGTGCTAACCCTTCCACATAAACCCACTAACTCCAACAAAAAAACTCCTTAACTAACCGTAACCAATAATAAATATAATGATCCACAACCCCGAGACTGGGATTCATTCAAAACTACAACAGCAATCTTTACGCAATGTCATTTACATTTACTTCCAAATCAATTTCTGAGAAGTGAAAGCAAACCTGTGAAGAGAGTCACCCTGGTAGTAGGTTTTGATGTACCCAAGACCAGTCTGCTAGTAGTTATAGGTTATCAGGAGGTACCCAAGACCAGTCTGCTCGTAGTTGTATGTTGTCATGAGGTACGCAAGACCAGTCTGCTAGTAGTTGTAGGTTGTCATGAGGTACCCAAGACCAGTCTGCTAGTAGTTGTAGGTTGTCATGAGGTACCCAAGACCAGTCTGCTAGTTGCTGTAGGTTGTCATGAGGTACCCAAGACCAGTCTGCTAGTAGTTGTAGGTTGTCATGAGGTACCCAAGATCAGTCTGCTAGTAGTTATAGGTTATCATGAGGTACCCAAGACCAGTCTGCTAGTAGTTGGTTATCATGAGGTACCCAAGACCAGTGTGCTAGCATTTGTAGGTTATCATGAGGTACCCAAGACCAGTCTGCTAGTAGTTGGTTATCATGAGGTACCCAAGACCAGTCTGCTTGTAGTTGTAGGTTGTCATGAGGTACCCAAGACCAGCCTGCTAGTAGTTGTAGGTTTTTACCCAAACCAGACAGTGAGTTTATTCAGCCAATGGAATAAGAACTAATGCGTAAATATTGCAATGCAGGTTTGATTGAATTTAGCCCTTAACGGTCCATGGCTGATTGCTAACATAGACAGACTTGTACTTGCGAGACACACAGCTGCCAGTGTAATCTATACATAAACAAATTATTATCAACAGGAGTACCCAGAAGTGTTATTAATGTGGGACGGCTTGGTATAAAGCTGCGTCTGTAATGCTGCTCTAAACAAAATGATAACGCTCCAGCACTTCTCTGGAGATCTTTGGCCAAGCGGATATGCAGACTAACAAAAAGGCCACCATAAAATAGTGTTTTCGGGTTGTTACATTTTGAATGCGTTTGCAGTATGCACTGCACACTGTTCTAGGGTTTTTCAACAGCAGTTGGCCAGACTTGACCAAAGAAAAATGCAGAATATAATCGACGGTGTAACATTAGTTTGTCGTCCAGTCCCTTAGTGGGCCGATCCACAGGGGTTTTCAGAGGTCTGGCAGCCCATGTTCTGATACTTCACCTGGACCCGGAACAGAGTTCCATCTGCACACATACACAACTTGTACCTCAACAGGCTCTCGTCGAAATACACGTTGGCTCCCACTGAGGAGTTAGGCATGCGACTGACGCTCACCATCACTGAGCCGTTTAGAACGATACTGTTCTCCTGCAAATGGAAAGTCCATGTTAATCATTACATCTCATGTATATTATTCAATAATCTACATACCCCTTCATAGACTACTGAAGGATATACGTGTATTACAAAAGATGTAAGGGGTGACACTAACAGCTTTGAGCTCAATATTCCCTCCCATCCTGAACTCCACTGTCTTGCCCATGATAAAGACTCCCTCGTTGCCGCGGACGATCGCCTTGCTGTCCCCTTTGATGGACAGGTCAGAGGAAGCGTTGCTGGTGATCTTGAAAACAAAGAAAGGTGTCTTCAGAGACGTACAATTTAAATAAGGCCCTTATTGGTGCTGCTTTGGCAAACCTACATCGGCTTTATTAGATGTTATGTTAGATACCCTTTCTGTGGAGGCTTTCTTGACACTGAGTACTTTGACTCCTTTAGGCAGGTGGAATTCGTGGTTTTCAAAGTCTGTGCTGAAGTAGGTGTTCTGAGTGCGTGGGTCAGTGAAGGAGATGCCCATGTCACTGGTAATGGACGTTTTCTCCTTCTCTACACTGAGCTTAGTGGAGCCCTGCTGAAACACCACCTGGAACACACACAAAACACATGTTAATGGATTGTATGTTTCACAACAAATTGGTTTTGAACATTCATTAATTTTATGGGCTCATGTCCCACTCGGCATTGTGGTCACTGCATTTTCAATTGGTGCTGACGACTGATTGATTTAATTAAAAGTGCATTACATTTTCAACTCGGTGACATTTCAAAATGAACTAAATAAATGTAGGTACCTATTTTATTGTCATTGTGATGTCACCAGAATGACTTTGACGACTAAGTGGACAGCAACCCTCTTTAGCTAGCTAACATAAGCATTGTTAGTACTTTGCTAGATAATTGCAACATTATTGTATAATATTTCTCCCTACTGAACCTAAAGAAAATCCTCTTTTTGCACTACCCTAGAAGCTGCCATGTCTTTCTAAAAGGAGATAGGTATCATTAAGCCACAAGACCAATTAATTTTTTTATGTCTCCCTGACAAAGATTATATTTCTATAGTACATTTTATACAAGGTGGATTTCTACATATCATTCTACATATAATTTGCCATCTTCAACCAAAATATACTCCCAAACCACTTCAGTGTAAACTAAAAACTAACTAGCCCTCATTCAGACTGACTAGACATTAGTCACCAGTCCAGCTCCAATATGGTGCGTGTTCCCTAATGTGTTCTGTAATGTGTGTTGCCTGGGCTCACTGGGTTGTTGTTGCCGGTGATAACCAGGTCCTGGTCCTTCCTTCCCCCCACAGTGCTCTTGTGTAGTGGGTGGATAACACCCATGTCTGCTTTCTGTTTGAAGCGTAGCAGCCCACTGTCATGGAACTCCATACTGTCACAACCACTGGGCCCGATGCGGATCACAGTCCAAATGACCAGAGTGATCTGAGAGGTAGGACCGATGTCAGAGATTCTCATAGACTGATGTTATAACATAACCATAGCTAAGATTCTCATGATACCAGGCATGCTACTAGCCGTAGATAAAAAAAAAGTGAATTTAGATAAACAAGGATGATGACATTATGCATAGGAACGTGTCCTCGGCCACTTACAATGAGGTTGATGAGTGCGAGCAGGAAGAGCAGGACTATGATGCAGACAGCCATGTTGCCCTTCCGTCCTCTCAGGCCAGTCTTGTGCAGGCGCTCCTCCTCAATGGGCACATAGCCAGCCTTGAAGTTGCTGTTGTGCTCCTTGTTGGTGGTCCGCCGTTCGATGGCCTTCTCCCTCATAGACCTCTTCACAGGTCCGTTGGAACTCTCCTTTGACACACAGAACAGTAAAACCTCAGGATCAGAGCTCAGGCGTGGTCAGGACATAGTGCTGTACAACAGCTCATTTTTTTTCACACCAGAGTTCTAGTTGATCTATTAACAACACAAGGATAGTATTAATTAAACTTTTACATTTTGTGGAGAAAAAAAAATGTAATTCCCTGGATAAGAGTGTCTGCTAAATTACTTAAATGTAGTTATAATGTAACAATTTGTATTTAATCAGTAGGTCTACAGAGAATAACCCAATATACCGGTGCATGATAAATGATTCAGGTTCCATTTCACTGATTGTTAGTAGTATTATGCCCTACAAACAAGGGCTTTTATTTTAATGCTGATGACATTCAGCTATGTCTCCACAAACACTGATAAATCACTCCTGGTTGCCTGTTTCAACTTCCATATTAAAGATTGCATGCAGCTGACTATCCTGCAGTTGCAATGTGAAAAGACTGAGGGTCTTCCTGAATGGCACCCACCATTCGCTCCTCCGGATCCCTTCAACAGCCCCAGAACAGAATAAAACTCTGGGTGTCAGTGCTTTCACCTGTGGGGCTCCTCGGCTATGGAATGCTGTTCAAGTCATTGACAGAGCTGCAGTCTCTGCCCTTTTTAAGTGGTAGCTAAAGACTGAACTGTTCAGAAAAGATTTCAAGGACCTAAGTGTGTTCTCCTGTTAACTGCTAGATCTGACCACGTCTATGTTTAGCTTTGATTCTTGCCTTCTCACTATGTTCTGTAAAAAAAATTTACTTAATTATTTTCTTCTGCGCACCGTGTGAGAAAACCAGGTAATTTAAACGAACAGTTGTTGTATTGGAACATCGTAACTTTTTCCATTGACTTGTACGCAGACGCCGGATTCGACTGCTACTGTGGAATGCGCGCAATTATACACCCGAGTCTGTCGGTCTGTCGGTAATGACTAAAAATAAATTTCACGTCTTTTCCTGTAATGAACGTGAATTATTTCAATTTTAATCTCTGATAAAAAGATGAATTCATGCTTTTGGTTAATACAACCAGTTTAAACGGTATAATATCTAGTAAAAACTGCGGCAATCAAACCGTTATTTCAAGCGACATCATAAAAACAGTATCCTCGTAGGCTACAGAGGCTGGAAAGAGGTGATTCACCGTGTGGTCATTCCGCACGTTCTGCAACGCCCAACCGAAATAATTTCTTTACAATTACTTTGTAGCGCAAATATATGCCTAAATTTACACAACTGACGTTTGGAAAGAAAAAGCTGAATGTGAAATATAGATAAAGAAGAACGTCTCATTGGAAACAGACCTGCTCAGACGCCATGTTGACCCTCCCTCTTCGAATGCTTTTGACAGCTCCAGAATCGGGAAAACAGTGGAGACCGCATAATTCGAATTATTAAAATGTATCTGGCAAGTTGTATTACTTGCGAATAGTATTTTATTATGGAAAATATTACATTAGGAAATAAATGGAATAAGGCTGAAAGCTTTACTTTTTTTTTTACACTTTTTCCATAGCAGGATAACTGTAAACGTAGGCTGCCCATGTTTACCACAGATGGTTCATTCCTGGCAAAACCAACCAATGGGAAAGGCAATGCACGATCCCAAAATAGGAGTCTACAAAAAGCATGTCCATTCATATTATCCAGAGATTTCTTTCATGCGGAGCGTCCAAATTATCCGGACTATTTGTCCACCTATTACTCACAGA
Source organism: Esox masquinongy (assembly GCA_016801175.1). Taxonomy (NCBI): domain Eukaryota; kingdom Metazoa; phylum Chordata; class Actinopteri; order Esociformes; family Esocidae; genus Esox; species Esox masquinongy. Next base: position 43,710 of record JACXGI010003857.1, read on the forward strand.
TCGAGAAACAGAGCATCAGTATGAATGCGGCCGATCCACAGTGTCATACATAGGCTATCATCAATATAAGCATACTACTGGCCATATACGTGATGGTCTCGAAATGGTTGTACATAAAAAGTTAAATGAGGTGCTGTAAAATAAAATAATTTGTTCGGTGGGACTATATGTTAAAATTGACACTTTATTTATCTTCGACTATTAGCCTACTTCGTCAAAAATACATACTTTAAAACATTAATTAGGGACAGTCCATGCAACACTGTGTCTGAAAACAAATCGTTCCTGAGTTCCTAGCCTGACACCCAACACCTACGTGTTGGCGACAGTATGACATTACAACGGTCTCGTTTATATCACATACAGCCTACTACACTCGTGCACCTGCATCATAAAAGAGCAGTAGCCTGCGGCAGAAGACGTACTATGGAATATACAATTATCTTTCAGGATTATAACTGAAAATATTGCAAGTGGTTTTAGCAAACATGATATGCTAAATTATTGAACAATGTATGCTGAATTAAAAGCACAACTAATTGCCACAAATTAGTTCAAAGTTCAATGGCCAAGGGCAGTAATTTGTACCGCGAGTATAAGAAAAGAGCGCGCGCCTGTCACGGGCGCTCTCGCCCCAGATTAAATCCCACGGTTGTCCAGGATCGTTAAACCTTTCAGGATTAGGGAGGGAGCAGACATGGCCGACTCTCTAAGGAGACTGGTGAACACAGCTTCCTTTAGCGTTCTAGAGGACAAACTTGAGTCTTGGTACAAGGACTACCATGTAAGTCATGAATTATTAATTTCTGTCCTAAATCTGTTGTGCGAAAACTAACCTACTACTGTACATACCCATGATTATTACAATAATTCTAATATACAGCGTGGTTGAATAATGTAAATCAAGCTTCTGAAATTAGTGTGTAAATAATAACCTATTTCATTAATCACTTGTTAATTAAACAGCATTGCTCTTCCCATGATAACTTCTTTACTCTGTGGGATTTTCACCCATATCTCTAAAATAACTTGAATATTCAACAATAGTAAATGGAATAATTTACGTTGGCATGTTAGTTACAATTTCTCACATTCACAATCAATTGGAATGTCGTTGAAACAATGTAATAGTAAAGGAATTCACTGGTTCTGATGATATAGATTTTCTGGCAAAGTTTGGTTGCTATGGACGCCAGTCGTCACGGTGATCATGAAACCATTCCTTTCGAGTCTCAAACGGAAAGGCTTCTCGAGCACGCCCGGGTTTGTTCGGAGAGGAGTGGTCACGCAGAGGCACTAGAAAACAACCGAACATTGACTGACATTTTCAGATTGACTTTTCTCCGGAGATTCAATATGATCAATAAAGATAATTCGTAATTAATGACCCATGTGAATATGTGGTTTTTAAATGATCCATGTGAATATGTGGTTTTTAATTGAACCCACAGCTGTGACTTCATTAAAGAAAATGTTGCCTTTAAATTGTTGGTGTCATTTGTAGTTCATAATTGTCAGTCCTTGTTTGTAACCTTCCTAGGCCATCTCCTGTGACCAGAATCTGAACAGGTGCTGTGAGTTGGTGGAACTCACCTCTAGGATACAAGGACAACTCTTCACCATCCTCAACCTCACTGCTAGAGAGGGTGTGTCTAGGCCTTTTCTAAAAAGGTTTCTATCTTTTGCAGTACCCAATCAATTGTCTAATAAAGCTCCTTTTCCTTTGAGTCAGGTGGTCACTATGCAGGAGTGGATGTCCTCAAATCACGTCTGCTGCCATGGTTGGGGGCCTCTTTCTCCATGGCAACCTCATCTGTCACCAACGACACCAGCCTCAACCTCATCCAGGTGAAACTGTCTGTCTTCTGTTATGGTTTTATAGTATGTTAATTATGAAGTTGTTTTCTATTCTTTGCTGTCCTGACATAGTGGAATATGACAGTGATCGTCAAGGCTAAATGCTGTGCGTTGTCATGCAGGAGACTGTGGAGAAAGAGAGAAGGATCCGGGAGCTGTCTGCCTCCCATGAGAATGACATGCAGAAGATGGAAACTCAACTTTGCTCTGCTCGCCTGCACCTGGACTCTGTTAAACAGGAGTAAGTCTTCAATAAACATACAATAAACATATAGTATATACAGCAGACCACTCATTTAAATCCCACCACATCAGCCCAAAACAATCTACGTTAGTTTGATGCAGTAGAATTACTTTCAGGTGTGTTTTTATGTACGTATGCATTTACAGACTGGAAGATGCTCATCAGCAACTGGACGACACAAAAAACATGTCCGCCACAACCCTGCTGGCCACCGAGGATGAGATATTACAGCTGAAAGCAGAGTGAGTGATGCACATGGTACTACACTTTTGTTTAACCTTAATCAGAGCCAGTCAGATTTTGATTAGAAACCCAGCCAACTTGCATTTCAACACATTCTGCCATTGTGCCAAGAGACAAAATTGTTTGTAGTTGCAATACTATTACTATACTATTTTACAAATGTCATCATAATGAGAAAATATTTTTCATTTTAAAGCAACCTTTCTGTCAATTCTATGCTTTTTGTCACTAGGCTTACAGAAAATGTAATTTTAATAATGCTGATTTCCTAATGTTCTACACATTTAGGCATGAGGCTGAGAGAGTGTTTAATTGCAGTTTGAAAGTTGTCTTCATTTATTTCTGTACATTGTGCGGTCTGGGTTTTATTGTGAGCGTCAGGTTGCGGGAGGCCCGTGACCAGGTAGAGATCTACAAAAGAAAGCTGGATGTTCTGGAGGACTATGAAAGACAGGTGCACCTGCTAAAGGACGAGGTGTCTTTCCTAACTGCAGAGAAAAGCATGTTGCAGGAAAGGTTAGTAGGAAGCACGGACACGCACACACAAATACACACACAAACGAACACACACACAAACACACACACACGAACACAGCAACAGTAACAGTAAATGACATACAGAACTTCTCTCTCTCCCTTCTCCCTTGGAATCTCTCTTTCTCAGGTTGGTGAGGAGCCGTTCTCCAAGCCCGCTGGCCAGACGTAGCCTTGCTTCCAGCCCTCTGAGAAGTGAGTCTCCCACTCGGGCCCAGCTAACCAACTCATCCCGCCATGCCCGGTTGGTGTCCCGCTTCAGTGACCTGTATGCTGTGGAGCGCCTGGAGGCCCAGAGTCTGCTCCGACGCTACATAGATGATGTAGAGATGGTCCAGAGAATCATCTTCATTGCAACTGTGGTACGAAACCTGGACACCCTGTACAAATGAAAGAACGACACAGCACGTGCAGTACTGTGGGGACAAGCTGATGTTTAATAAACCCTCAATCTAATCTTGCTTTCTTCTTACAAATTTAATATGTCACACCTGATGTTTCGGTTTGTTTGTAAACCTCCTATTTTATTAATTGTCTGCAATCCCAGCTTTGTGTGTGTATTTTTACCAGGAGGCCTTCCAAGCAGCAAAGGTAGCCTACCGTAAGTTCAAGTTGCGTGTGAGGAAGACATTATCCCCCTCCCACCTGGTGCAAGAGACCCTGGAGGACTCGGTGGTGGACTACATCGTCAGAAACCTGGACCTCTACGACGTACAGGCCAGCGTTAATGTACGAGCCACCCTCCTCTCTGTCACTGACATTCCTGACACATTACATAGTCATGTTTACGTTCCAATTTCACGACATACCAGCTTAGTAGCTCCCGTGAATATTTGCTGACGTGTACAGTGTGTGTACAGTGTATGTATGGTATGTTTATGTGTACATGTAGTCTGACGTTTCTCTGGCTCCCAGGATGTGATCAATGTCATGAATGTGAACCCAAGGATCTCCTTCCCTCCTGAGGTGGACTTGGTCCTGATCAGCAGCTTCATCAGGGAGACATGCCGAGTGGCCTTCGCCATGCAGACACTGGACCCTCCACTGGATCTGGCCTTCACCAGCGATGGAGAACTCTACAGCGACAGCAAGTCAGTGTCTTTCCACTGACCCCTGGAAGTTAGAGTAACAAGATGTCAGGTGTACAGTTCCTATCCCCTACGTATTGACGTCGTTTTATCACACATTTACACCTCTAACATTTTCTGTGTGTCTGTCAGGTACCGTCGCAGCTACGACTCTGAGTTTACTGCTCCTCTAGTGGTGTACCATGTGTGGCCAGCTCTGTTGGAGGGGGACTCTGTCATTGTCAAAGGGGAGGCTGTCACCAGGAGAGGAGCTCTGGTACCAATTTGCCTCCTTTCCTAATGATTTCAGAATCCCAGCCTTGGCTTGAACAACTACAGCAGGATCACAGTTCAAAATACAGAATGATTAATGTGGTGTTCCTCTCCTGTTTTCCAGTGGAGGAGCAGTAGGAGCTGTAGTCCTGTTCGCTCTCGTAATGGCAGCCCCACACGCACTCTTGTGAGTTACTACGATGGCTGAGACCTAGCACTTTAAAATACTGCAAATATTAGGAAACCATTTCAAAGTTTGTTTTGATATTATGGTAATAATATATCATTTTTAGAGCGCATTTCCTATGCTCAATGTGCATTTAAAAATATATAAATTTTACATTATTTATTGTAATTATTTGGGTCTGCCCAGTGTTTTTAGAATCTAATAAAATAATCTGGGAATTTGCAGTTGCAGGGAAAGCACAATATGAAAGATGTTCACGTGTGAAGTTGGAAAATAATACTAATATGACAGCTCTGGAAAATAATACTAATATGACAGCTCTGGAAAATAATACTAATATGACAGCTCTGCATGTGTAATTTAGTTTTCTCTTGCCACTAAAATACATGCATGCATACCCTGAGCTCTTGGGGTAAGTAGAAAAGCCTAGATGTACTGTTGGTAGTATGTAGTATTAGTGGGAGAGAGTAACTGAACCTAAAATCCAAAGATAGGAAACGCTGTAAATGTTTCACTCTCCCCCTTCCCCTCACCCTCCCCCTTCACTCTTCAGGGGTTCAGTGGCAGCAGAAGCCCCTCACCTGGACGTCTCTCAACAAGTCGTTTATAAACTGTGACTCACACAGGAAAGGAGAACAGCACACGTATTTCATCTTCATGTTTGCGACAAAGTCTGATCTGGAGCTTTAACGGAGTGGAGACTGTCAATATTTCTAAGTTGCGATGACTTCAAGTATTTAGACTCCCTGTCATCATGGACATCACTCCAGATACCGTTTACAGTATACTAAAGGGAAGTTCCATGTTACTCGTTACAGTGTCCAGAGACTCTGGAAGCTGATTCTTTCAGAACAGTCATTTCAGTGGGCTCTAGCTGTGGGTGCTTCACAAATACTTGACATTTTTTTGATACAAATGTATTCCCATTCTAAATCCTATTTTCCCATAACCTTAGACTAACCCTAACAGTTACTCAAACCCCCTAAATCTAACCCTTAATCTACTGTACTCCTAACCTTAACCCCAAGCCTGGAATAGCCTTGCCAAATGTCCTCATTTTACCAGATTTGCAATGGGCTACTACTGAGGCCCTCTGGATCTCACAAGTATATGTATGTGTGTGTGTTTCTGTGAGTGTTGTGTTTGTGTGATTATGCTCATTCTCTTGGTGATTCTAGTCACACTATGCAACACCAGGATGATTGTGTGGTTGACTATAGTGTGACTTTTAATTATTTTAATTACATTTAGACCTGCACAGTAGCACTTTCTAAGACAGATATAGTTTAGCTTTAATATCTTACCTCAAATCTTGATGGGACTCTAGGTCAGGGGTGGGCAAACTAAAGCCCTTGGGCCGTTTTCGGCCTGCGAGGCAATTCCATCTGGCCTGCGGTAGGTAATAAAATAGTTTTGAGGGGAAGTAAAACATAACTCACCAGCCCATTCTTACACATCTGAATCTGAATTTAAATTATTTAGACATTATAACGGACCTACTGTAAATGTTTTAATTATTGCCCTTTTCTGGTCTGCAAATAATTTCTGATTAACAAATTACAAAACAAATGTGGCCCTCCATTTAATTTCAAAATCCTGATATGGTCCCCGAGCCAAAACATTTGCCCTCCCCTGCTCTAGGTTATGAGGGTCTCCTAATGAACCCTGTGACTATTATAGTTGATTTTGAGACACATGGTGCTAAAGTTCTGTTGGAACTCATCAACTCCTCAAACATGAGTGAGAATTATTTTGCTCTTTGCAGAGAATATTGATACTTTAATAATAATTTAACATGCTGTTTGTAAATCTGTTGTGTTAGGGCATATTGACATTAACAAGAGTTATCAGAACTACATTTTAATTGAAAGTGGCAATGTCTAGAATTTTTGTATTATAATGTAAGCAATTGTTCATAATATATCTGCTGTAATAGTGGAATGATAGTATTTCACAACTTCTATTCACCAGAAACATTTTTGGGAGGAAACAAAAGCACATGCTAAAATATAGAGTCTGCCCCAGCTTCTGTTGTCACATGGAAAAGCTCCATTGTTTCCTCCATCAACATCACACAGACACTATCATCGCTCCTCCATCCCATAGACCAACAATTCTAAGGGGCAAGCAAAATATCGTTTTACATCTAATGTGTTTTGTGCACCTATTAGCTGTATTTCTAATAGCAGTAATTAAGTTTCACAGTCATGAAAACTACCATGATGTGCCCAACTTTTATTTAGATAGCTAGCTAATGCCAGATAAGCTAATTAATGTAGCTGAGTCCGCCGCTCAAACTTCACATGAAATGAAGTGGAATAGGGATACTGCTAACCTCTGCAGCACACATGACTTTGAATTGACAGTCTGTTCAGCTGCTGTTGAGCACAGCTGATAAGAAGCAGTTGCAGAGAATCATGATTTCCAGAACAGATGCTTTTATTTCTGGCAATATAACTATAACATTATTATAATTAAAACTAGCTAAGCAAGCCATTTGTGTTAGAAGAGTTAGCTAGCTTGTTTATCTAGTTTATCTATCTAGTAGCAGAGGGTATGCAACTATTTAGATTTTCCATTATAAAAAAGCTTTTGTTAAAACTAATCCTACGAAAAGACTTGTTAAGCTCAATGAAGCTCTTGTAGTGTGAATATGCTCTATGTCGTCCGCAACTGAAAATGGTTGACTTGAAACAATATGCCTTGTGTAGTACCCTACTGTAAGTAGGTTGCTTACTAGAAATATACAAACAAGACCTGGAAGAAGCAGGATTTTAGGAACATTCTAAGGCTGCAATCAATTAGATTTGGAGCTTGACAATTGTCTTTGTCAGCTGGAATCATACAGAAGAATATTTCATTTATCTATAAACTGTTTGAAATTTCTGCATGATGATTTTTTTGATAAAACTTTTTTCCCGTATGATAGTACTTATAATGTACTTGTTTGTTGCAGAAAACAATTATTTAGCAAGATATTGTGCCTTCTATAGATGAGTAAAAATATATAAATTATGAGATAAGAAGGCTACTTTCAGTTTCTTGTGATAATTACGACTTATTATTGTTTTTCTCCTCCTCATCCACTGACAGACATTTTTCCCCATTGCTGAACACTACGTTTTATGATTGTGTTGTACTACAGTTAATAGTTTATGGAAAGATTTTGGCTATAAGTATAGACTCTGAAGGCAGGCTATTAGTGTTGACTATGTTTACATTTCTGTAATTTAGCAGAATTATCCAGAGTGACTTACTGGAGAACTTGGAGTTAACTGTCTTGTTCAAGGACATCAAATCCTCTAACTACTAGGCTAGCTATTGCTCAATAGGCTTTGAATGTGACCTATAAACAGGTCAGTTTGAAGATGGATTGAGGACACACTGTGTGGCAAACAAATCACCTTAAGAATGTGGTCTTGTGGTGTTGTTTATGATGTTTAAGTATCCTTGGGTGTTGTTCCCTTTCCCTGTCATGACAGTAAGGTCAAGTAGAAACAGGCAGACAGGCACAGCAAACTAAAACAAACTGTTAAGAAAGTCTGATTTACTAACTAATAAAAATAAAACTGGTAATTTCCAGTCACATAATGCTAGCCGTGGTCTTGGCCTACATACAGAGACTGCAGCAGTGTCCTTACTGTACAGAATGGTTTGCGAACTGAAGCGGACAGGATCATTTGAAAGCAGCAACAATCATTTGGTGTAATGCAGTGGTTGTCTGAATTCATACATACTTTTTAGCATGAAAGCTCTGATCTATAGTGCTCACACTGTATTCTGGGTCCTTAAATAATTTCAAGCTTCGCAGCCATATCAGATTACCCTTCCATCATCCATTACAGCACCAGTGCCAGTCATGGTGCATAAAAGGAACCATTGTCCTGTTCCTCATAAGTGAATTAGAGCTGTCAATTTAATGTAAAAATGTATTTATTCAACACTTCTTTATCAGGTAAGTTGATGGAAAGCCCATTGTCTTTAAAGCAATCACTTTGGGAATAGTAACAGAGGAAGGGGAGGAGATAAAGTAAACCGATTGGAAACTGGGGATGATCAGGCTGCCATGATGAGATGGTGGCAAGATTAGAAATGTATTATAACCACGTTTCCAAAAACATTGGGATGTTGTGTAAAATGCAAATAAAAATGAAATGCAGTGATGTGCAAATCATTTATCCATATATTTAAAATAATACAAAGACAACATATCAAATGTTCAAACTGAAAAATTTGAAAGGTTGTGACAGGGGCATGTTTACCACTGTGTTGCATCACCTTTTCTTTTAACAATACTCTGTAAGCGTTTGGGAACTGAAGAGACCAATTGCTAACATTTTGAAAGTGAAATGTATTCCCATTCTTGCTTGATAAAGGATTTCAGCTGTTTAACAGGGTGTCCTTTGTGGTATTTTTTAAAAAGACCCCAAATGTTTTCAGTAGGGGATGGGATTGGACGGCAGGGAGGGCAGTTTAGCACCCGGACTCTTTTACTACGGAGCCATGCTGTTGTAATACATACAGAATGTGGTTTTGCACTGTCTTGCTGAAATAAGCAAGGCCTTCCATGAAAAAGACGTTGTCTGGATGGCAGCATATGTTGCTCCAAAACCTGTATATATTGTTCAGCATTAATGGTGCCTTCACAGATGTGCAGTTCACCCATGCCATGTGCACTAATGCACCACCATACCATTACGGATGCTGGCTTTTGAACTGTGCACAGATAACAAGCCGGATGGTCCCTCTCCTCTTTAGTCCAGAGGACATGGTGTCCATGATTACCCAAAATAATTTCAAATTTTGATTAGTCAGTCCACAGGACAGTTTTCCACTTCGCCTCAGTCCATCTTAAATGAGCTCAGGCCCAGAGAAGGCGGTGGTGGTTTTGGATCTTGTTTATTCATGGTTTCTTCTTTGCATGGTGGAGTTTCAACTTGCATTTGTGAATGCAGTGACATACTGTGTTCACAGACAATGGTTTTTGGAAGTGATCCTGAGCCCATGCAGTGATGTCCACTGCTGAATCGTGTCTGTTTTAAATGCAGTGCCGCCTGATGACCCGAAGATCACGGCCATCCAATATTGGTTTTCGTCCTTGTCACTTGCATTGCATACAAAGACCTCCCCAGATTCTCTGAATCTTATAATGATATTATACACTGTAGATGATGAGATCCCCAAACTCTTCGCAATTTTACATTGAGAAATGTTATTCTTAAATTGTTGCACTATTTGCCGCGCAAATCGTTCAGAGTGGTGAACCCCTCCCCATCCTCACTTCTGACAGACCCATCCTCTCTGGAATGATCTTTTAATACCCAATCATGTTACTTACCTGTTGCCAATTGACCTAATTAGTTGTGTGATATTCCACCAGGTTAGGTTTTTTAGCATTACAAAACATTTCCAGTCTTTTGTTACTTTTGCTGGCATCAAATTCAAAGTGGGCATAGATTTTTCAAGAAACCATAAAAGGTCTCAGTTTCATCATTTAATATGTTGTATGTGTACAATTTTCTTTTGAATGTATTAAATTATTTGCATATCATTGCATTCTGTTTTTATTTACATTTAGGCAGTGTCCCAACTTTTTTGGAAATGGGGTTGTAAATGTTCGAATGTTCCTGTGGCATATTTTTTCTAAAATGGCAGGAGATTCACAGTTCTCCACTGTTGTTAAAAGCTGAATTCCACTATGTAGGTACTACACACAAGGTAGACATTAGATGGCACTGTTGTTCCACAGGATGGACTAAGCAGGGCAGAATAGGTACTCCACAAATAAATAGAGCCAAAAATAAGTTTCAAACTTCAAAGAAAGAGTCAGAGTCCCTTGGACTCTCAAGAGTGCCACTGTCCTTGCACTCTGAAAGTCACTGCACATCAGGAACTTGGAGGAAGGCTGTGTGGCTGGGTAATTAAATTAGCTTCTAAACCATGACTTCATCAAAAGACACACAGCCCTGGAGAGAAGAATTGGTTGAGGGCAAAAATGTGCAAGTATCCCTGACATGCCGAAGAGTGCTTTCCGGCTGTGCTCGTGCGAGCTTGCATGTGTGTGATGGTGTCTTTCTTTGTGTACATATGAATACACTCATTGAGCACAGTCCCAGCGGTGACGCCAGCCTCGTGATTACCCAGCATTCGCAGCCCCTAATTAACCCATTCTAATTAGTGTTCTGTCTCCACAGGCCTTGGGCACACTTGCCCTCCTTCCCTCTCCACTGGCATTGCAATAGTCTGCCTTGCTCTTCACACATGTCAAACACATGACACAGTTGGCTGTATAAACCCACTATGGTGCTCACAGTTTGGCCCCTGCTTAACAGAGCAGAAACAAAGCTGACACAGGCGTGACTGACACCCTCCCACCCAGGAGCAGTTTGTTGTTTAAACAGCTCTATTGTTGATAGCTGCTCATTGGTCACAGCTTGTTTGCTAATGAGATTCTGCTCATAAGTTAATTAGATGTTGTCCTTGTTTTGTCAATTTGATTCTAGGGGTTCTAAGTTCTCAGGTTGTAACAGTTGTTTGTTGATTAGACAGGGAGCTTGTTAGTTTCCTGGTCGTAAATCTTGTTTTGGGTTTACAATTCCCTCTTTCTTTCAGTGGGTGTAGCTGTTGTGCGAAGAGTAGATGGTGGAGTGAACTGTCTTGTTGTTAGACAAAACAAAAAGTCTACATTTAGTCCTAGATTTTTTACATAAGACCAAATGAAATGCGTAGCATCTGTGGTCAAGAGATGTGTGATGATATGTGTAGGTGCTGGTTGTGTGACATTGCTCATCAAATGACTGTGAAATAATCCTAAAATATCAAGGCTCCCTGGCATTCAGCCGGTCTGAAATCTCCTCATATGAACTGAGACATTCTTGTGTTAGTCAACCAATGAATCTGGGGAGTATGTACGGAAAAAACCCAGTTGTTCTGGAACATGCAAAGAATCCCCCATCCCTCTGTCCAGGATGTCATGTTTCTACACCGCATTCCCATACCGAGTGGGTCCTTTCTGACCCTGTTGGACTCTAGTCCAATCAGCTCCTGGCTCCCAGGCGCAGCGCCAGGCCATTACCATTGCATAGATGGAACTGGGCTTACAGTGGTTGTGCTGCTGTTCCACCTCACCAGAGAGAGTTGCTAGCTCTCGCTCTCAGCCAGGGGAATGTTTACACAGGTGTGCTGTGGTCATGGAGGGCTAAACCACAGAGCCCAGCAGCCCTTAGGGGACAAATGGTAGAGAGGGTCTCCAGTGGCTTCGCTGGGTCTATACCGAGGACAGTAAGTCACCCATGGAAAGAAGAATGAATTGTACTCGCTTGGAACCTCAACTGTTGCAATTTGACTGGTAAACTCATACAAACACTCACAATAGATCCCCTCTGTCCCCTTTTCTGAGATTCTGGTTCGGGAAGTGAAGCTGCCATTCATTCTACCCATTCACATTTTGACAACTTTGCTGGGTAAAGTGCTTTCAGACATTGAATAGGTAAAAAACATTGGTGTGGTGAAGCATTTATTCAAAATATCAAAAGCAGTCTCATAAAGAAATGCTATATGGACAACCACAATTTGCCTGTAATGCCACATACACAGCTTCTCTCTACTTCTTGTCCTGCTAGTCTTGACTTTGAGGCTTAAATTGCCATGTCATTTCATAACATCAAGCCTTCTCTCGCTCTCTCTATGGCCATGGACTTTGTGGTTTCCTGTCTCCACATAATCCTGTTCCATACCTGGGACATAGATGCTCAGCATAATGTATAATATCCCACATCACTGAACTGGAACTGAAGAGCTGAAACCTGTGGTAGCGTACTTAGAAACTTAGAAAAGAGGGAAATGTAATTCTTTGCTATTTTCATTTCCATTTGGTGGAGACTATATACATAAACTAGAAGCTTCTGAGTCATGACTTTCCTGGAGAAATAGAGCTATTGAGTTTAATAGGGAAGGAAGAGGAGGAAGAACGAAAGAAAACCCATCTGCATCTTCTGTTTGGTCACCTGAGATTCAGCTCCCCGGTCATGGGTCAGATGTGATCTATTACCCTGGTTACAGGTGCTGGGCCCAGGCTGACCCCCCCTACCCCCCCATCAGCCCTCTAATGGCTCCACATGTGACAAAACCATTTGTCTGCTGCCATGGTCTGCATTAAAAACGCTCAAACTGTCCCAAAGATCTACCGTTTTTATAGGTCCTCAAATCACAGACTAATGGACAATTGTGAAACATTCCTGACTTTTAAAGACGTAGTATTTTACCAGAATTGTTTTGTTGGTTGATATATTGCATGCCCCCCCCCCCACACGCACACACACACATACACACACACACACAAACACACACAAAGTTTATTTAAACAAACAGAACAGAAACTGAGAAACTAAGGAGAATGCTTTCAGGATTTTAATGGAGATTTGCTCTCATAGTCAGGAAGAGACAAGATGGGTGTAGATCCAGAGATGTGCCCACACTGGGCCTTCAGATCAGTCTTAGAGCTCTGTGGAGCAAATACTGCTTCGCCATGGTCCATTTTCAGTGAGTTGTATTCAGTTTGGGACAGCCTAGAGGTTCTCTCGATCTCTTTCCAGTGGAAGTTGGAGTGTGTACCCAGCCAGGCCTGGCCCCTGGCCCTGCAGCTTGCCAGAAGAACAGAAGAACATTAATAGGATCATATATCACTGCATATGATGACACGGTTGCGGGTGACTGGACCACAGTGCATAAACAAAAGAGAAAATAAAAATGGAGGGACAAAACGGGGGTGGAGGGTTGAATGAAAGAGGAGGGTGAAGGTAGAGGTGAGGAAATAGCAATAATTGTAATAAAAACATTTTAGAACTAATAAGTTATATAGGAAAAGTTTCAGAGACACACAAGACCAAACTCAAGCAAGCCTGTGTGTTGTTCTACTGTCAAGAACCATTCCCAATTTGCAATGAACTGTCTGGACATGGGAACTTGTTATATGCTAACTAAAGAGATTGCAGCAGATTATGGAGTTGAAATAATTATACATTCTCACAGACAAACTTCATCTAAACTGTTGATAGAAGTTCTGGATATGGTCTGGGGAAATCTTGGAGCGGAGCTGTGATTCTGAGCTGTGCTGAAGAGTGACCAGAGATGCTGGGTGAGGCCCTTTGACTCTGCTTTCTGATGGAGCTATCCTTCACTGGGGGAGTCAGTCAGGAAACCGCCAGGCTCTGGGTCTGTGTGGCCCTGGAGGGCCATAAAACACATCTGGACAAGAACTGTACTCAGTGACTGGGGCATAGCAGGGACTGGTTTATGACAGCAGGCAGAGGGAAAGTTATGAGAGGCACACCTGAAGACTGTTAGAAAGGTAAAGCACATGTACAGTATACATAAGTATATACAGTAAGTTGTGTTGGAGTGTACACTATGAGTGTCTAATACTTTGTGTTGGAATGGATTTAGTGAGTGCATGTCTCTCTGCTGTAGTTATATAGTGGTGAAACCACCCAGGACCTTGGACGAGTGGTTGGGTTCTGCTGAGACTGGGAGGTCATTGTGGGTGGGCATCCAGAGGTGACAGCCCTGCTAGCCTGATAAACAGTCAACCAGAAGGCTAGACCCTGAGGAAGACCGTCCGAACTGCCATGACACAAAAAAATCCTCCGCAGCTCTGCTCCAGTGAGGTCAGAGACCGTCCGGACCTCTCTGCCAGCGATTCCATGGCCAAACGCTTCCTTCCTCTCCTCTCTGAAGATCAGTTCACCTCACATCCATTTACTTCATCATTTTGGCCACTGCGTCTCCCTCTGCAGCAATTTGTCAACGTTGCTTTCGTCCCTTTCTGTTGTAGCACATCTGGAACTTTAACAGCAATGATGACTATTCAGTGAGCTGTGTGGCCTCAATACGTTTGTTCAAAAGAAAGGGCAGTTTTTTATAACATGGAAGTGGAAGATCAATGTTTGGCTTGCAGTACCTCAGGTTTCATTGGATATCGTCATCAACTAGAGAGCAGATGACTGGTTAGGAATATCTGAGTGCCAGTCAATGCTTTCAGTGACCAAGTATTTGAAACAAACAGCTTGACTGACATTCAGTGCTCAAAATGTAGAGATCATAGTGGCTCCATTAGCCTGTTCGAATAGTCTTATTTCTTTTATAAAATCAGCCCAGTTTCCAGAGACCTGTCTGTGCCAGGCCGTGTAAATCATTTGAATAAACATATTCCTCTTAAATATCTTAAAAGCACAAGGGCACACAAGGGACCCGTGAATGAGATGATTTGGTTCACGTTTTTCACAGACCCGCGTTCCACACATTGTTAAAACCATGAAGGCTGTCATGATCATTTGTCTCTGAACTAATGCAGAATCAGTTCAATATAAATAATGCTTTATTGGGCAGTTTGATCTTTTAAAATATGTGTGGTGCCAGTTTCCAGAGGAAATTGAAAAAGTGTTCTGTTGTTCTGATTAACAACAAATTTTGGTGTATGTGGTCACCTTCAACCAGAGAGCCTAGATGCTTGGACTCAGGAATGTAATGTATAGAGAAACATCTGGTTGATTTGTTTAATGACTATAGCAGGCATCCATTACTGAGCCGCTCTGGTTTAGAGTGCAATTTGTGCAGGTGTTACTTTTCTGTGTTACTGCTCTCTGGAGGCTTGTTACGCCGAAGCCAGATTTGATACTCTCACGGAAACCGGTGATCAAAAAATGACTCAATGTTAAACAGTCCCACCCCACAGCTAGGGAGAGGAAAAGC